>JASANE010027954.1:0-13962 GCA_030248225.1 Trileptium ribeirensis
AATTCGCTGCCTTTAAACGTAAGCGATAAATAATTAAGTTGAGCCATTAAGGGTTAATAACCGGGAACCTCGCAAGGCTGAAGAGATTGAGCCCGTGGGCACAGGCCTAATGGCGGCGAACAATTCGATGGCTCGGGGTACCCGCGGGGTCTAAAGATCGCGCACCTCAAGAACACCTCCGCCACCACGCACGATTTAGGATATTTACTTATTACTCATCTTCGAAACACCGCGTTTCAGAAGGCACCCATCAGGGTACTAACCCCTACTGTACCATGAGGAATTGAATAAATTTACATAGCATAAATATCGCCACGCCGAGTGGGGACGAAAAAAAAGTGCGCCGTCCGGCTCCACCCAGGTTGCCGGCAACATATTTTCGGACCCGATGGAACATAGGAGCCGGGGATGGAGCTATAAGTAACGTACCATCGTTATATTAATATAAATTTTCTCAGCCTAGTGCAGCATTAACTGTAGCCTAGCTATCCCACTGTGTTAGCTATAAATAACGAAAAGTACCCCAATCGGTCTGCATCGTCACACTAATATAAAAATAATTATATGCTCCACAGCGCTGACATGGAGGAAACCAGCTGGTAAGTGCGAGATGAGACGCCGATTCCGTTTCCTTTTTTGAGCGCATGACATTCAGATAACTGCAACTTTATAAGAATTAATTGGTTATTATCATATTAATATATAAATAATTATATACTCACAACAGTGCTGGACATGAAGAAACCAGCTGGCAAGCCCCACTAGGCGCCGATTTCTGGTTGCCCAGCATCTCGTAGATGAGACCAGAGTGGTGGAGCCATAAGTACGGGCTAATTGTCATCGTCATATCAACATAAAACAATGACACTCCACAGCTCTGGACATGAAGAAATCAGCTGTAAGCTGTGATGAGGCGCCGATCTGTTGCCGAACATCGGGGACCGATGGACATCCAGAGTGGGAACTGGAGTCACAAGGAGGACCCGGCAATCGGTCATTGTTATATATATATTAGGTATATAAATAATTATATACTCAACAGCGCTGGAGATTAGAAACCAGCTGTAAGCCTGATGCAGGGCGCATTCCGGTCCGCCCAATACATCTGGACCGCATGACATCCAGAGTGGTAAACTGGAGCCATAAAAGCGCGCGCCAGCTTATATTAACATAAAACAATTATATAGTTCACAGCTCTGACACTGAAGAAATCAGCTGTAAGCTGTGGATGAGCGGCACTTCCCGCCGAGACATCTCTGACGTATTCAGAGTGGTACCTGGAGCCATAAGTACGTAATGCGTATCGGGTCATCGTTATATTAACATAAAAACAATTATATACTCCACAGCTCTGGGACACTGAGAACCCAGCTGTAAGCTGTGACTAGGGCGCCGATTCCGGCTCGGCCCCGAGACATGCACTACATCCAGAGTGGTAACTGGAGCCGATAGTGTAGCGCGGGACAATCGGGCATCGTCTTATATTAACCTAAAAACAATTATATACTCCACAGCTCTGGACGTGAAGAAATCAGTCGCGGAGCTGGGCGGGATGAGGCGCCGATTCTGTCGGCCCCGACATCGGCAACCGCACCACATCCAGAGTGGGGCAACTGGAGCTGAGAAGTACCCGAATCCGCCAATTCGTTATATTACAGGAAAAACAATCACAGCACTCCCACAGCTCTGGGACATGAAATGCTCGGCTAAGCTGTGATCTCGCCCAGAGCATTTCGGACCGCATGACATCCAGAGTTGAAATGGAGTCATAAGTAATGCGTACCCGCAATCGGTCATTGTTGTATATTACAATAAAAATAATGACACAATTTCACACACGGAGAATTCCCTAAGTTGTGCATATCTTTCCTAGAACATGATATTGCAGCCGGGACGCCAGAAAACTGAGAAATTCTGTAAACAATTTTTTATGTAAATAATTTCAAACTTTGCAGAAATTTTCTAAAAATTTCCCCTTAATGTAACCATTTGCCTTTTTAGGAAAAACACAACGCCCCCCAAAAACAAGACCAAACACCCCAATTACTTGCCTACTTATTGGTTTGCTAAAATCATGATTTGACAAATCGTCTTAAAGATATATATATATAGTACAAGAAAAGAGCATTCCAAAAGACTGTTGTATATATTAACATGTACATATCGATATGTACATTTGTATATATGCATGTATACGTGTATGTATATTCGTATATACATATATAATAACATTTTTATATACACATATATTAAGATATATCTGTATATATATACATGTTTATATACATATATATAAACATGGGCACATATACTTATACGTTATATACAATTTTATATGTACTTATATTAACATATACATGTTTACATATACATAATGTGTGTTGAACGTATATATTATAAGTGTCCAAGGTCCTTATGGTTCGGGAGGTAAATGGTTTTGGCGTGAGGGGGAAATTTTTACCAAAATCGAGATTTCTCAAAGTTTGAAATTATTTACATAAAAAATTGTTTACAGAATTTCTGCAGTTTTCTGCACGCCTCCGGCTGGGGGATTAGATATGGTGTCTTAGGAGGGAGGATATGCATGACTTAGGGAGTACTCCGTGTGTCACATTGTGGAGTATATATAATTATTTTTATATTAATATAACAATGACCGATTGCGGGTACGTTACTTATGACTCCAGTTACCAACTCTGGATGTCATGCGGTCCGAAATGTCTGGGCAACAAGATCGGCGCCTCATCACAGCTTACAGCTGGTTTCTTCATGTCCAGAGCTGTGGAGTATATAATTGTTTTTATATTAATATAACAATGACCAATTGCGGGTACGTTACTTATGACTCCAGTTACCACTCTGGATGTCATGCGGTCCGAAATGTCGGGGCAACAGGATCGGCGCCTCATCACAGCTTACAACTGATTTCTTCACGTCCAGAGCTGTGGAGTATATAATTGTTTTTAGGTTAATATAACAATGCCCGATTGCGCGTACGTTACTTATGGCTCCAGTTACCACTCTGGATGTCATGCGGTCAGAAATGTCTGGGCAACCGGAATCGGCGCCTCATCACAGCTTACAGCTGATTTCTTCATGTCCAGAGCTGTGGAGTATATAATTGTTTTTATGTTAATATAACAATGACCGATTGCGCGTACGTTACTTATGGCTCCAGTTACCACTCTGGATGTCATGCGGTCAGAAATGTCTGGGCAACCGGAATCGGCGCCTCATCACAGCTTACAGCTGATTTCTTCATGTCCAGAGCTGTGGAGTATATAATTGTTTTTATGTTAATATAACAATGACCGATTGCGCGTACGTTACTTATGGCTCCAGTTACCACTCTGGATGTCATGCGGTCAGAAATGTCTGGGCAACCGGAATCGGCGCCTCATCACAGCTTACAGCTGGTTTCTTCATGTCCAGCGCTGTTGAGTATATAATTATTTATATATTAATATATATATAACAATGACCGATTGCGGGTACGTTACTTGTGACTCCAGTTACCACTCTGGATGTCATGCGGTCCGAAATGTCGGGGCAACAGGATCGGCGCCTCATCACAGCTTACAGCTGATTTCTTCATGTCCAGAGCTGTGGAGTATATAATTGTTTTTATGTTAATATAACAATGACCGATTGCGCGTACGTTACTTATGGCTCCAGTTACCACTCTGGATGTCATGCGGTCAGAAATGTCTGGGCAACCGGAATCGGCGCCTCATCGCAGCTTACAGCTGGTTTCTTCATGTCCAGCGCTGTTGAGTATATAATTATTTATATATTAATATATATAACAATGACCGATTGCGGGTACGTTACTTGTGATTCCAGTTACCACTCTGGATGTCATGCGGTCCGAAATGTCGAGGAAACGGAATCGGCGTCTCATCACAGCTTACAGCTGGTTTCTCCATGTCCAGCGCTGTGGAGCATATAATTATTTTTATATTAATATAACAATGACCGATTGGGGGTACGTTACTTATAGCTCCAGTTACCACTCTGGATGTCATGCGGTCCGAAATGTCATGCAACCGGATCGGCGCCTCATCGCAGCTTACAGCTGATTTCTTCATGTACAGCGCTGTGGAGTATATACTTGTTTTTATATTAATATAACAATGACCGATTGGGGGTACGTTACTTATAGCTCCAGTTACCACTCTGGATGTCATGCGGTCCGAAATGTTGCGGCAACAGGATCGGAGCCTCATCACGACAGCTTGCAGCAGCTGGTTTTTTCATGTCCAGCGTAGCAATATTATGCTATGTAAATTTATTCAATTCCTATGGTACATACGAGGATTTACCATTACTGATGGTTTCTGCTTCTGAAACGCGTTCGTATGACTCAAAGATGAGTAATA
The DNA here is from genome assembly GCA_030248225.1 of Trileptium ribeirensis. NCBI lineage: Eukaryota > Metazoa > Nematoda > Enoplea > Enoplida > Thoracostomopsidae > Trileptium > Trileptium ribeirensis. The sequence continues at coordinate 4,380 of JASANE010027954.1, forward strand.
AGTAAATATCCTAAATAGGTACATCATCGCGGAGGTGTTCTTGAGGTGCACAAATTCTTGAGCCCGCGGGTACCCGAGCAGATCAAAGTGCTGTTCACCGCCATTAGGCCTGTACCCACGGGCTCAATACGTTTTTCAGCCTTGCGAGGCCCGCAAGTTATTTAATCCTTAATGGCTCAACATATTTATCGCTTTGCGTTTTAAAGGCATTATAATTTTGTTAACTTTGTGATAGCGGATTCTTCGCTAGGGATCTCTCGCTGCACAGGGTACACGAAAAGACGTGATATCCTTTCGCAGCCCACCTCCTGACCGCCCAACCAACCACCCAAGTGGAAACTCGCCGGTATTCTGGGAGGCTGCACCGCACCGTTATATATAACTATACTAAATATAATATGGTACAAAACATAATTATAGGTATTCCATGGCACCAACTCAACTAATGTATGGACATGGTACAGGCATGCTCAAATTTGGTAATCTGGTCAGAAAATGAAATTATCGCTAGGAAGGATAATCTTTTTAGCCAGAATAATCGGAGGTTATTTTTTATCCCAATCGTACGGCATCAAACGAAAAATCGTTAATTTTTAAAAAGATTCACTGTTAGGTTTGGTACCCCGCTAATATCAGTTCATCAACAGCGAGATTTATGACAATAAATATTTCCTATTCTTTTCCAGATGCCAGCTGTGCTTACCGATTTGGTACCGAAGTATTTTAATGATCTGGACAATAAAAGTATAGTTTATGTTAAACTTAATGTTACCAAAACTTAACCATTTTATCAAGGTGTTTTATTAAAACTTAACCCTTTTACCAAGGTTTTTTGCCAAATATTAACTTTTTTGCCAAAACTTAACACTTTTCGCAAGGTTTTTTTTGCCAAAACTTAACCCTTTCACCAAGGTTTTTTGCCAAAACTTAACCATTTTATCAAGTTTTTTTACAAAAACTTAACCTTTTTACCAAGGTTTTAATAACGATATAACATAACGCCTCTCAAGGTTACGTGGATTATTTGTTAATAGATACGCTGTAATAGTTTAAAATTGTTAGCTGTGTTTTAAAAGGTAATATGAATTATAAAACGCCTTTGATCAGAACTAATAAATAAGTAGAGGAAGCAGCAATAGTTGCAGTGTGTTTTGTCACATAAATTGTTTCGGCAAGGTTTGGTTTCTTGAATTTTCGAACATGACATCGAAAACACACACGATTTAATCTTTTAAGTCGTTTGAGGTTGTTGGTACTCTGTGGTGGTTTACGCTGTTTTCGAATGGCTTACAATTATTGAAGAGGTCATAATGCTTGATTTAACCTTAAAACGAACATATAAACATTTTAAGCATCTTAAAAGCAATTATTTATATTGTATTAGCAATAAATAGTATTGGTATTACTGTCCAGTTTTGCGATCACATACATGTTTACGAACAAACAGCACAGCGAAAGAATCAAAAGCTTAGTTTGAACATGAAGTTTTAATATAGAACACATTGATGGAGAAGACAATTACGTAATATTTCTTTTGGGTTTTATAGTTTGATTGTAATTTGTCTAACTATAAGCCAGTTTTGAATCCATGGGCAAATAATATATATATAGGTACATTGGTATCCCATTATATATTATTTGGCATCATAGGCGCACTACCCGGGAGGGGGGACCGTTCCCCCAGGTATCGCAGTGGCGGGGATGTCTTCAAAGAGTTCACCCTTGATTTATAAAAATATTGAATATGAAACTATGAAAATATAAAAAACATAAAAATATGAAACTGGTTCCTGTCAAGACTGAGTTTGCTGTTGTTACTTTGAATCTGTTCCTCATTCACATTGACGTTTTGAAGTCAAGCGAGGATTGTCCACGTTTTAAAACCGTTGCACAATCATACCCGCGTTACTCTTCAACAAAAAGTATCCCTATTCCCAATCCAATCTGAATAATCCTTGTTCTGAAGAAGCATCTTGTCACTCACACCGAGCTCATTTTTGCTATGATTCGTGCTTATTATTGGATATCCCATAATTGTTCGTTTTAGTAACCTAACTAACAACACATTGATTCGGTCATGACATATTTATAGTAAGTTTATCCTTCTGGGTGTGTTTGTTACGCAGCTTGTGTAGCTGTCAGTAGCGATATTGCCCATGTCAAGGTCACATTATCTGCATATACATGTATACAATATTGCAATAAGGTGATAAACAAATTATTACAAAACTGTTTCAAAACAGCCAAATTGCGACACCTACTAAATGCAAACTATAAATATCATGTAAGTTGACAGCTGCAATGTCAATCAATAAAACGAAACTAAATTGTATGAATTTCGAAGTCGTTGCTTTGAATAAAACAAGTTTTGACACCTATGTACGTCGAAGCTCCCACAAAATAAGGATGTTGTTTGGACGGACTGACGGACGTTTTCGATCCGAAGCTGGCGTTTGGGCTTCGATTTTCACTTTTGACACGTCTCAATATTATCGCAATAAATATATCTCTATATTTATTTATTTATTTATTTTTTGAAAAATTATTATATCCTATTATTAATATTTCAATTTTTATTTAGTCTTTAGCAACTATAAACACGGTAGCGGTAGTGATTTTAGCAGTTTCAAGCGAGCAGCAACTATAAATAATGACAAAATCACCATACGAACGGCGTTAGTAATTATCATCATTGTGTCCTATTATTCTAATATTCTTGATGACAAACACGTAGCTAATGGCTTACTCACTTACTACTAATCACAGCAATTTTGTTGTGATTTTACTTCTCAAAAATAATAATTGCATATAGATATCTCAAAAATGAGTGTTTGAAAACACATATTTATATATTGATAACTCGTAGTTTGGACGATAATGACACCCTAGGTGCATTGGTTATTCGTACGCTCACGTCTCTTCTAATGGATATATTTGATAAAAATTTTTTGCTATGATCAATTTCCGATCACGCATGAATTATACAAATGGATGAGTGAAGTAAAATTTTCTCAGTTGATATATGAATTTAAATTAGTGACACACGCATGTTAGAAATTATATTTAAATTTGTAAAAAAATCTATTATACCGCTAAGGATGTCTATTAATTATAATATCAATAAATATTAAATAAATATATAAATTTATATATTAAGTATTACATTGCTACATGTGTGTATTGATTGCTAATTTACAAAAGTTGATGTATATGTAATTGACAGATGAATTATACAAAATGTATATTTATTGAGATATTTGACCGAACAACCTTTGTAAAATTTCTGTAATATGCAACCTTTAGTGCAGTTGGACTGTGCTTAGAATGAAACCGCTTGGGACGAATGGAAAACATCTGAAAACAGACTCCATTCTGGAAATCGGGTACATGGATCCTAAACCCATCGAAAACATCCGAAAAATTTTTTACTATATCCACTTTTGTTTTTGATTGGTATAGACGGTTTGACTGGGTCTAAAATGATCGTTTCACTTGTACAAAAATTATACCCGCTATAAACTCCCCACACTGTATTTTCAGTTTTAATGCATTTTATCACTTTGGTTCATATCAATGTTGGAGTGCATATAATGTAATATATTGCTACTTAAATTTGATGGCTTGTATTTATCTATAGGTGAAGTATATACACCAAAATGTGGGCAATCGCAAACCCATAATATGGCCAATATTTCTTAAATAGTTGAAACTCACCATAGCTGCTGGACGACGCGGCAGAAAATTTAGTACGATATACAAGGTCTTACTATCTACAGTAGTTGGGAATAAAATATAGGCTTTTTCGTCCATTTTGACGTGGTTTATATAGTATCTATTAGTAGATATACAACTTGTAATTAAATAGTAATATTGGCCTTATTAGGTATCTCGCTGTGTTCGGTGTACTTGCTAAACTGTGTCGAGAAAAGAGCGGATGATTTTTTAAGGAAAGAAAAAATGTTTGTCATAGTACAGCGCGCAGACTGTGACTGTAGCCTATGGCATCTGAGATAGAATAGTATCATGAGATCTTCATTCGAACTAGTGATTCTTGACAATTTCAAGAGAATTCTATGAGACTTACTACTAGCATCAAGAGTGCATTAGAGACGAGTATGACACTTCCCGGTACTCTAGTGTTAGCCTGTGTTCGATGAAGGAGGCGTTTTCGGCTTGACCCCTTGAGTTTTAGAGAGTCTTCATGCAAGTTCATTACAGAACCCCCGGTTTTAGGGGTGTAGCTCGCACCCCCTCCAATCCTGAGGGGTCCCCGTGTGTTTTGGAGGGAGGCGGTTCATAAGTAGCTGCCTGTTCAACTGATCCCCTTCCAAAACTCAATAAAAATAAAAGCTTCTTAGCACAATATATATATATAATCTGGTATTCTGTGAATTAACGCCACGAATTTTGTGTCAGGTATTAAAACCGGCATCGCGAGCCCGATATTTAGATATTCCGAAAAAATAGCGAAAGCAAATGGTGCAACTTCGACAAATTGTGATATCATATACCAACAAAGTATTGGACCTTGTATAATTGAATTGGAATTCTTCCCTTTTCTCCATAAACGGCACCCAGCGGAGCAATCACTTGCATAATACTATAACACGTAAAATTTAAGGGACAAATAGCAAAAATTTATTTTTAACCAACTTTTTGTAACTGCTCAAATTTAAGTTTTTATTTCTAATTTTCTGGTGACATCTTGAGAGGCGAGCATACCTCCTTTGTTTTCATGACAGTTAGTTATATTCCAATAAATATAAATAAGTAACTATCAGTTTGTCCTTGATGATATCGAGAGAACTGAAAAAGAACTCGAAACTAATTTAGTGCTGTCGGTGTCACTAACTAGTACAAACCTAGTAATTAACTCTTCTATATATACATAATAAATTATGGCGTGTCTTTAAAGTGATTTGAACGTTTATAGTCGCAGCAGCAGTGCTTCGAAGAATATTAGCGAAGGGTTTTCTTGTTTATATGTCGGATGTTTTTTGTGACACTCCACACTCATTCTATCTTACGTATATCTGTCAATTTTTCTTGATATCACGCACAGGAAGTGTCGCATTATCGTTCCTTCAACTGCGTCGGGTGTGAGTTTGATGATTGGTTTCGAAATCATTTTTAAGCTGCGTTAATCACCGCAGTTTGCGATTATATACCTACAATTTTTGCTGACATAGCTATATTTTCGTCGTTGACACTTAGCAATTATATATACTGCGAACTATTACTGGTTATAGTAAATGTTGTCGAACGTATTGAGCACTGCGCGGATGTTTTTGAAGGTTTAGAAGCATTTCGGATTGGAACATTAACGAACAGCTGCAGTGACTGAACGAGCCTTGGCTTTAAATGTTTTTTTTTTTCATTTTTTTGTTTCAAAAATTTCCATGATATAACTAATAATTATTTTTTTATATCTTTGTTTATCGACGACGTTATTTGTCAAATATCTATAATTATCCAGAACAGTTAATTGATATCGGAAAACATGAAAAAAGTCGGTGGTGACAGCTTAAATAATGGATCCAGTATTAGTCGAACAACAACAACGATCAGACAAAAAGGTTAAAGGAAAGTAAGAGAGCGCTTGGATGAAAACCAGAAGCGTATGGCGCAACCTATTAGAAGCTGACATGTTGCGTGCAGTGTTCATATTAAACTAATTGTATAATATCAAGAATAAATTAAAATAGCAAAAAATCTACAGTAAGCTAAGCAAACTAAGAAAACTAAGCCTATAATTATGATGTTCTAAGTCAAAAACTAAGTCAAAAATATAGTTTTAATTATATACAAACTCTACTAAGTGAGTTTTAAGTGTTTTTGATTTAAATAAAAATTAAATCGTTGATAAGTTAGTAATTTTGTGACAAACAAGTTTTTTCTCATTTTGACGATCGTTGGACTTTGTATAAGATACAAATCAGTACAACCCATGACTTTATAGGCGAAATTATTCAAACAATACCTACAGAGACATGACAACAGGGGTATGGAGCATGTGCCCCCCCCCTGGGTAGCAAAGACTATTTTATATCATCTTTAAAACATTTTGAACGTTTATCATGCCTAATGTGAAAGAGTTGACTTCGATGCGTACAATTATTACATTCGATTGCGTAGTAATTTCAAAATATGTTTTCCCAACAAACTTTTATGTGATTGTATCTAAAGATGCATTCACACGCTCAATCTTTTTGCTCAAAATTTGAACTAAATTTTTGATCAAAATTTAGCGGTAATTTATTGACTTTTATCGAAAAAATTTGATAATTCACGATGTAAAATTTTTTTTCAATTTTAAGCTTATAAGTTTTCAAGACATGTTACTTGCGCATAATTGTCTACAATGGTATGCTGAAGAAACTTGATCGATGTTCACACGTTCAAACTCACTGGAAAATGCAACAACATGCTTTCAAGTTTTGACCAAACTTAGCTTGAGTCTAAATTTTGAGCAAAAAGATTGAGCGTGTGAATGCATCTTTTGATCAATCACGTGAAATTATTTGGGAAAACATATTTGAAATTACTACGCAATCAAACCTAATAATTGTACGCAGTGGAATCTTAGCATTAGGCATGATAAACGTTGCAAATGTTTTAAAAGATGATATAAATAGTTCTTGCTACCCAGGGGGGGGGGCACATGCTCCATACCCCTGTTGTCCTGTCTTTGTGACTATTATTTGGAATATTTTCGCCTATAAAGTCATGGGTTGTACTGATTTGTATCTTATACAAAGTTGCATATCGTCAAAAATGAGAAAAACTTGTTTGTCACAAAATTACTAACTTATGAGACGATTTAATTTTTATTTAAATCAAAAACACTTAAAACTCACTTAGTAGAGTTTGTATATAATTAAAACTATATTTTTGACTTAGTTTGACTTAGAACATCATAATTATAGGCTTAGTTTTCTTAGTTTGTTAGCTTATATTAGATTTTTTGCTATTTTAATTTATTCTTGATATTATACAATTAGTTAATTTTTGTGACGCACGCTTAATAGGTTCGCCATACGCTTTGTGATTTTCAATTGCAACCTCTTACTTTATTTTAACCTTTTTGTCTGACCATTTGTTTATTTATTCACAAACTAATACTCAATCCATTAAGCTGTCACCACCGAATTTTTCAGTGTTTTCGATATGCATTAACTGTTCTGGATAATTATAGATATTTGACAAATATTCATTCATCAATAAACAAAGATAAATAATTATTAGTTATATCATGGAAAATTTTTTGAAACAAAAAATGAAAAAAAATTAGAGGCTCGTTCGCGCCGCTGCAGCTCTTCGTTAATGCTCCGAATGCTTCTAAACCTTCAAAACATCCGCGCAGTGCTCAACATTCGACAAACCATTACTATAACCATAATAGTTCGTATATATAATTATAATGCCGAGACGACGAAAATAATCTAGCTATGTCAGTAGGTATATAATCGCAAATTGCGGCAGATCGGCTTTGATTTCGAAACCAATCATCAAACTCCACACCCGCCGCCATGCGACACTCCCTGTGCGTAAATATGCAAAATTGACAGAGGTGTACATAGAATGAGTGTGGAATCTGAAAACATCCGTTCATATAACGAGAACCCTTCAGTATTCTTCGAACAGTTTGCTGCTCAAATTGTAGTTTTCAAAATTAACACACCATAATTTATTGTATAGTGCAAAAATTATTGAGTTTGTCTTAGTTAGTGACACCGACAGCACTAAATTAGTTTCGAGTTCTTTTTAGTTCTCTCAATTCACCAAGGACAAACTTTTTGAATCCTACTTATTTATATTTATTGGAATATAACTAACTGTCATGAAAAGGAATTATGCTCGCCTCTCCAAGATGTAGTCAAAAATAAAAACTTAATTTAACAGTACAAAAAGTGATTTTTTGTATCTCCCTTTGATTTTTTACGTGTTATAAGATTTATCAAGCAATTTGCTCCGCTGAGTATGCAAGGGAAGAATTGTACAAGGTCTAATACTTTGTTGGTATATGATAAATATGTCACAATTTATTTACCACATTTGTTAATATTTCGGAATGCTAGAATATCGGGCTCCGTACAGTTTTAATACCTGACACAAAATTCGTAGTTTTTTGCAATTATATACTATATTGTGCTAAGAAGCTTTTATTTTTATTGATTTTTTGGAAGGGGTGGGGTCGCACTAGGCAGTTTGGCTTATGAACCGCCTCCCTCCAAAACACACGGGGAGCCCCTCCCAGCATTGGAGGGGGTGCGAGCTCTAAAACCGGGGGTTCTGTAGATGAACTTGCATGACTCTCTAAAACTGAGGTAAGAGCTCAAAAACCCTATTGAACACAGGCTAACACTAGAGTACCGGGAAGTGTCATACTGGTTAAACGCACTTAATAAGTCTTCATGGAGAATTTCTCTTGGAAATTGTAAATAGTTAGTTTGAATGAAGATCTCATGATACTATTCTATCTCAGATGCCATAGGCTACAGTTCACAGCAGCGCTGTACTATGACAAACATTTTTTCTTTCCTAGAAAACTCTTCGACACAGTTTCACGAGTACGCAAAAAAAAAAATCATGCATGAGGCCAATATTACTATTTAATTACAAGTTGTATATCTACTAATAGAATACTATAGAACCACGCGTCAAGTGAAACAAAAAAGCCTATATTTATTCCCAACTATGTAGACCTTGTCTATGCATTACTAAATTTTCCGCCGGGCTGGTTGCATCGTGAGTTCAACTTATTTAATTCGGCCATATTATGGGTTTGGCAATTGCCACATTTTGGTGTATATACTTCAGTATGATATGAATACAAGCCATCCAAATTTAAGTAGGCAATATATTCCTATATGCACTCCAACATAAATATGTGAACCAAAGTCGTGAAACTGAAAATATGGGGAGTTTTATAGCGGGTAAGTTTTTGTACAAGTGAAACGATAAGATTTTGAGCCCGGTGCGAAGCCATATTCTCAATCAAAAAACAAAAGTGGATATAGTGAACTTTTCAGAATGTTTTTCAAATAATTTTGAGAAAATCCCCATGTACCCGATTTCCAGAATGGAGTCTTGTTTTCAGATTGCCAAGCGGTTTCGCTCACAGTGCAACTGCACTAAAGGTTGCATATTTCAGAAATTTTCAAAAATATTTCGGTCAAATATCTAGAATAAATATACATTTTATAATTCATCTGTCAATACATAACTTTTGTAAATTCACATATCAATACACCACATGTAGCAATGTAATACTTAATATATAAATTTATATATTTATTTAATATTTATTGATATTATAATTAATGCAACATTCCCCCTTTTTAGCGGTATAATAATTTTTTTACGACCTAAATATTAGGTTCTAACATATCAGTGTGTGTATATCAACTCGCAAAACTTTACTTTCACTCATCCATTTTGTATAATTCATGCATAAAATCGTAAAAATCATAGCAAAAATTTTTATGCAAATATATCCATTCAAAAACGTGAGCGTACGAATAACCAATGCACCTAAGGTGTCATTATCGTCCAAACTACGAGTTATCAATATATCAGCAAT
>JASANE010027955.1:0-28632 GCA_030248225.1 Trileptium ribeirensis
AGTTTATTCAATTAAAAATTCTAGGTGTTTAACCTTAAGATAAGTTATATCTTTATCGTTTCTCATCGTTATGTTCTTCCACATGTACTCCTAGTTTGTTTAATTTAAATGTACAAATAATATTTTTACTAATTTATGTTAATTCTCATAGTCCAAAATTTAATGAACACACCTTCGGTAAACCGTTTCATGTTAAAACCTGCGGTTTCTGCAACATTGACTCAGAAATGACATTTACGCATGGTTTTCTTTCGTTGATTAGATTTATTTTTCCTATTTTCGGCTTACGATTTCATATTTGGTTCTTATCAAATCATAAATGAAAGAATGCAGCTCAACTGTAGCTATAATTTTATGGTGACATGGATAATTCACAACTAACTAGCTGACCAATACATTAGATGTATTTTTTCTGCATTGGTTGTGTGTGTTTCACTCATGAATTTATTTACATCCAATTTCAGTTTCTCTCAGATAGCTTAACACATAATAGTGAAATATGACTGCCTGGAGTTCGATTATTTTCCAAGAAATTAGAGGTTTAATATTCAACAGAGAGAAGACTGGACACGGAAGGCGGAATATTCTCACTAATCTTTTTTATCGTCGCCTGCGTTTTGAAAGCGTTTATCTGTATGTTTACTTTTACATCGGCGAAAAACAATTTAAGCCAAAACTAAGACGGAATATCCTTATTTTCGTTTGTAGCATTTTAATCACTAAAGTGATGTTATAAAATATTTCACAGTACATGTGATATGGGACATTGCGTATAATACTGCTACCTACAGGTTTAATGGCTAGCCAATAACCCCTCTAGTAAATAAACAATAGAGCAAAAACATCTAATTTTGTACTAAAATCATTTAAATATTGTTTCTGTTACTAAAACTTGCGGCTGGCTAGCGGCTACTCAACTGTTAATATTTTCCGATACTCTATAGCCTTTTTCGACATTGGTGTCCACAACAGGTAAGGTTACCCACTGTGGTCGTACGTAAGCCATATTTAAGTTCCTAAGAACTTGAAAAACCCCGAGGGGGCTCGAACCTCTCCTTCCCCGTTAGACCTAAGTCGCGTCATCAAAAATTTGTAAAAAAAAGTAAAAAAATATATATAATGGCACAAACAAGAGTTTATTGGTCAAACATTTTTTAAGGCATTAACCCGTTCTGGCAAAAATTTCTGGATCCGCCAGCGCCTAAATCATATCGCTTCCCTTAGGAACCATGCGCGCCCAGAGAAAAATTTTTGTAGTTATCAGCAAATTACCGCTTATACTGTTCATATATTTTTCATATATAGATATAATGTTTCATTATCATCAAGCTGTTTTTTGTAGCTCCCGAAAATATATTTATTGAACTGAAAGAATAAACCACTTAGAATTTTCGCCAGCCGATTTTATGAAATAGGGTAAAGTGGTAAGCGTTCAAGCCACAAAAAATTTAGCACTCCACCTTGCCCTCCCCACCCGCCTGCCTGAACTAGTTACTCATCATGGGCTTGCGAAGCTTGAAGAGCTATGCTTTAGGTTCTACAATATACGTATCATCAATCTTTACTCCAACGTCTTCAAAACTTAGGAATCGATCAACAAAAACAGCTTGTCTTTGACCGACATTCATCTATACGTTACAATTATCATTTATGACTTTAGAATACTTGGTTCTAAATGGCTCAAGATTCCATTGTGTGTCTGTCGATTTCGCGGCACCCGGCTTCTGTTGAGATGAAGCCAATTTTAAGATTTGGTAACTAAATAAAGTGTGAAGATTTTTTTACGGGCTTCAACTAAACGTTGCTTTTATCTTCTATGTTTTTGCAAATGAACGTCTGATACAATTTCGAACTTCTATTATTGTAGCCAATTTATCAGCTATCCATTGCGATGTATCAATTTATTACAGATGATTGTGTTTATATATTACGTGGGTGTTGTATTCGCACTCACGTAACCGCAACAAAATAAGATTCAGAAAATAACGGAAGAACTGTCTGGCCTGTTGGCGTGGCGCATTGTAACTTGAACATAGCCTAAGGCGGTAAAATGAAGAGCTAGGAGACCGTAAGCTTGTCTACAAAATAAAAATTGAAAAAGAGCTATTTTTCGTTTCTATCCTAACTACGATTTAAATTAAAAACTACATATTTTCATATAAATTATAATCATCCTTAAAAGCCTTTTAAATGATAGTCGATAATCGCTATGAATTGCATCATTTTCGTTTAAGCATTGATACCATTGTATTAGCGGCTGAAACTCAATAAGAAATTCAACACAATCGGATGTACTTTGTCTTTTGAAAACATATCGATCTTTTTCTTCCAAATTTTCTTATTCTGTTCCGGATTACTGCCGCAGAAAACTCCAATGTAATACGAAATTTCAATTTTAGTTAAATCAAAGCTCTAAAATCTAATTTTAATACAAAATTTTGTTGGTTTATAAGTTCAGTGTAATGATTTTAATAAAAATTACAATTTTGGGAGGGTTTTTCACATATTTTTATGGCAGGTGGCTCTGGAATTTTGAGTGAGTGTGTGAAACGAGCGAAGCAAAGAGTTCTTTTAATGGCTGTGACAGGCGTGAAGTTTGGCAGTGTCCGTTATTGGGTTTTTAGGGTGACACACTTAGCAACTTAACTTTAGCTGTATGGATGGATTCGAGCGATAGCTCGTTTTAAAGCTGGAAATATCTATTTGTACTCTTTAGTTAGGCGTGAACACCGATTCCAACATCTTCCCCCGAAAGGGTCGAATCCCAAAGGGGCCCAAAAATCACGTTTCTATTATAACTTGACAACCGGTGCATATAGCTCATTTTGTAGAGTATATATGATTTTTTGCCACCCTATTCTGGTAGGATGTAGGACTTGGGCCCAAATGGACCAATGACACCCAAAATACACGAAAATGGTAATATCTATACAACTACAACGCGAGATATGGGCGTTCGTGGTCTTATTTTGTACAGCAAGTCATCCTCTATGTGCTGCTATTGTCATTACTCATACCGCAGGGTTGGGTCAAAATGGGTTTTAATTAGTCCCATGGGACCCAAAACACACAAAAATGATAATATCTGCGCAAACACTCGTTCTATATGGGAGCTTTTGGTATCATTATGTAGACCAATTCTCTGTGTAGCTGCAAATTGTTATTATTTACGCCGCGGGGTTGTGTTAACAAGGGTTTATCAACAACAAGGGTCCTACGGTACCCAAAATACACGAAAATCATATCTCTGTAACCGCTGGAGCTATATGGGTGTTTTTGGTCTCATTTTACAGAGTAATTTATCCTTTATGTATTTATACATTGCGAGCACAATAATCGGTTGTTTCTTCTCAACTGCTCTAGCAACATGACTTATCTTAGGTGGCATATTTTGTAAATTAATGCTCAGTATAGCTGTATACATCTCTTTGGATTACATATTCAACATTCAGAATTCACCATCATGGCGATACGACAAGCTACTAGCAATAATTCCCAACTACCGTTGGGCCTTTCGAGCACTAAATTATAGAAAAATACTCAATTTTGGTACCAAACCTACAGCTTTATAGAAAATAAAAATAGCACATTATAGTATTTTGCCACAAAGGTATAGTTCTCTAGTCGTTCCTTTTACTAATCTGGGCTATGCAACAGCTGAAGGTTGCGTTAAGGACAGTGCAAACGAATTTCTATTCTTTTCTAAATTATATTTTGCGATGTTTATAAAATTGATAAAATATTATTCCATAGCTAGGCGTTATTATCGGTAATTGTCTTTTTTTGCATTTGCTTTTTTCAACTGTAGTAAAAGAACAAATTTTACGGCATTTGGGAATTCGCCTACCGAGAAGTTTGATGTATTATTTAATAGTATTAAATAATGTGCTATTTTTAGAACAATTCTGCCTTGGTCGAAGCAGTCGATAGTTTTGTTCAACAGCTGTGCGGTCTGTTTCCTGCCGGATACGAGGCGCTATTCAAATCCGCTGCAGCGTTTCCGGTCTTGATTTGCTGTACTTTGAGGTAAGTCCGTGGGGTTCATAATTATTTCCGTACTCGTCCTGATTGAGTAACATAATATTATGATTTTAAAATAGATGGTGTGAAAAAGGAAAACTATTTATTTTTCAGATATATACTCAAATTTTACTTATAGATTATTATTTACGTTATTTCAGATTAGCATTGAATTCAAGCTTGTGCTGCTGTCGTACAGGGATTTCATGGAGCTGGAAGTTTCCTCTACACATAATGATTAATTTCAAGTTGCAGTTTCGTTTGGTTCATTTGATGATTCTTTTTTACTATTATATATTGTTTAATTAATATTTTAGGTGCAATCTTGAACACGATTTGTTGCTAATCGAACAAAATCCGAACAATTTTCGTCGCTCAGCAACCGGTAAGCATGTATTTCGACTGATATAATTGAAACAGCGCGAGCGACGCGAGCGCAGTTGTCACTTAGGACGCTACGGGAAAAATTGTGAAATTTTCTTTTTTGTCTGTTTCTGTCACACATACCTTATCTTCGGCGTTACGGATTTCGATAATTTTTTACTGTAAAACAGAAGTGATGGGGCTGTGCTGTTTAGTTGAACGCGAAAAGCTCCGACCTATCATCGCGGTCAAAATAGCAACAACAGGTTTTTAAGGGTTCTTTGCCAAATTTTGCGATAGGGGTACCAATCTTTCGCATCCCATATGTTGCGACAGAGGCTTTGTGTGGAAAAACCGATGAGACATTTCATACCTCTTCAGGTGCCTTTAGATTTAAGGTCAATAAATCTGATTGCCAGAATATAATCTGTTCTGTCTTAGTAGTTTGGCTACAGGGCATCTGGAATCATCTTTATATAGGTTTTATGCATGATGAATACGATGGTTCGGTTATCTAGAGACTAGCACGAATACTTCGTGCAATTTCACTTTTTGATATGTTTATGATCGACGAGGTTTTATTGTGTTCAATAGGTTCATTGTTACAGAGGTTTTAGTGTAGTATGTACTCAAACACAAAGCCTGCTGCAAGTGATTACACAAAATTACCACACGATGTAACCTCGCTCGTTCCGTTGCACCCTTGCTTGCGAATTAGTAGTTATGTACTTAACTTTTTCGTTTTTTTGCGGTATAATTACTATTATGCGCTGAAATAAGTGCAAAATAATCGGTCGAAATTTCGATGGATTGCGATTGCGCATATTTCTGGCCGGGAGTGCGTATAGAAATTTGGTACTTGTTTTTGCAGCTTTAAAAATTAAAGCATTTTTCAACGGTTCGCAGTGTCAGCAATTAAATTTTTATTGTGTGTAATATTGTTATGCGCGACTATACTTAACGTGACTTCACTAACCATCCTATTTTGTAATCCCGATATGGAATCTACATCCACAATTTCGGAGCAAATAGTAAATTAGATTTGGTTCATTGGTAGCCCAGACTTAGCGATTTGTAAATAGGTTGCGACAGTTAAGGAACTTTTCATAACTTTGAATTAGGATTCTTCTCTGTTCGCAGACAAATTTAACTGTGAGGTCACAAACTAAACCGTCCTATTATTCATGAAATAGTATTCGCGAACAAAACCCTTGTCAATTGAAATCCAGCGAAAATCCGTTCCCGAAACATGTCGTGTTCGCGAACAGAAATGAGCGTTTTTCGACCGACCGTAAAATGTTCGGGAACTCATATATTTGCAAAAAACAAAATAGGGTGGTGAGCGAGCTCATTCTAAGGCTTAGTTGCGCATTAGTGTATTGTTATAATGAAACGTTTACGGCATTGAGGTTCTCGCGTAGGATCCTATTTTATTTATATATACCACAACGGATTTCTTAGGCTATGTCGGCAATCGTTATTTTTCTATTCGACAGAGCACAAACTGTAGTTTTTTGCTAAAATATTGTACCGCATAAATCTCAAAGTCCTTCTAATATCCATCATGAAACTGCCTATGATAAATACTGGGTGGCCGCAGCCCCGAAAAACCTTGAAAAACCCCGACTGTCATAACAAAATTCCGAAAAAGTTTCTAATCATTTTAAAAATTTTTATTGCATCGTGTACCATGTTCTCGACTTCCACTGCCGAATCCAAAATATAAGTATTGCTGTTACAATTTGATTTTTAGCATGTAATAACGCGACAAATTCCATGCCAAAACCCCATTTTCCCTGTACTTACCAAGCTGTGTGGTCGCAGCACGCGGCCTTCGGTAAATGGGTTGCACTGGTCCATGGGAAACTAATGTTTGCAAATCATTACAGCCACTGTACCATAGAAATTAAAATTGCGAACAGTGGAATGGTCACGACTCGGCGTGGAATTGGGCCTGACGACCTTTGTCTCCTCAGTCAAAACTGCTCAGGACTATCTAGTTCTTCCGAGTGGACTCAATTCATTTTTTGTTGGATTATTTTGTAAAATTTGTGTTTCGAACCATCAATCTGCTATTCCAGGTGTTACGTGTTATTTTCTTGTGTTAGTTGGTCACAATTATTTCATTGCAACGGTGCTAATAGGTTGTAATAGGTGTATTTTGATATTTGTTACCTCTATTTACGCTGAACACAGAACTCCGATTGTTTTGAAAGAACCCCAAAAATTTCTCATCGGCTACCCTGTAAATAATTATTTTCAGAGAAACTGGTTGACGTTATCGTTTGTCAAATGGACGACAATCGTGTTCGGTTTCAGCCGTCACAGTGCCCTGTCGCCGATTTTTGGGCTCAGATAAGCGGTCATTTCGAAGCGATAACGAAGTTCGAACAAATCGGTGTTGGCAGAAAGGACGATGCCTGTGATAAAGGCAGGTTCGACGGTCGCGAAGGACCCGACCATCATACCTCACGACAACCGATTTTAGGAAACGAGTTGGCACACGCATCACCTCATACCCCACCTCGCATACCACTACTAATGGCTGATCCGGTTTCGCTAATGTTGCACTTTGCCGTTGAAGTCATGGTCAATTGTCGACGAAGAGGTGAGTACCGTGGACCGGTTCCTAGGACATGTTCTGCGTTTTAGTGAGTGAACTTTCGAATTTTTTTGCCCATTCAATGCGTAAAAATTATCTGGGTAGCATGTTATTGCCTGCGTTATCGCTTTGTGTGTTCCACCGTAGAATAGATATGTTTAGCAGTAGGCGTGCAAAGTCCATCAGTGGGATAGATGGTCTTATCGGGACTATGCCAGGAGGTGCAACTGAAAAATCTCCCCCGGCTCCCTAATTCATTTTTAATAAAGGCCCTATTTTTAGTTAGAATTTTTGTAAACTTGCTCACAACTGTGGGCTGTGGAGTCTTGGACAAGGTGTACATAAATAGATTAATAGGTAGGCTTGACAATTAAGGGGTAACCCCGTAGTACCCATTTTGTGTACCTAAGTTAGGTTATTTTGAAATAGGGCTCCAAAAGGTCTACGGTTTATATATATTTAGTTTCTTTTAATAGCTTATTCGAAAACGTGTCTGTAGGTTCAAAACGTTACAACATTCTGAGTTATGTTTAAGATGTTGAGGAATTGGGTTTAGGATTTTCTTTGTATAAATAGTTTGCTCTCTGTGTGCTGCAACTTAGTTATTCAGAGAGTACAGCAGTCATTTAACGGCCTTGACACTAAAAGATGTTGTTTCGCTAAGCGAAATTACTCTATTTTCACCTAAGTTTCTTGCTCATAAACTTCTTGCACTGTTGCGATGTATTATTTCAGAATGTTTGCATCACATAATTCGGTCAACCTTTAGTCTTCAATTTGTCTCGTCCTGCTTACGAACGATTGCCCGTCAACCGCGTCATGTCATTACGGAGTGGGCTAAGTTGATTGCCGTTACCCAGAGTGTAAGTATATATTTTCTAGTTCATTTACCTATAATGTGTATTTTAATCTAATTTCATGTATTTTTGCTACTAACTACAAAATGTTTTAAAATATGCGATTACAATATTTTAATCTGAAGACAAATCAGATTTTAATTATTGTCTTTCTCTGAAATCGAATAACAACTGGGCTGTCGAAGCATTTTTCACAACGCACTAAGTATAATGTTTTAATTTAAATTGAGCCATTTGTTAACAGGTTGTAGTGCAAAACAGCGAAATTTAGTTTGATTTCGTCCTTAAATTTCATGACTGTACACGCTCATTTGGTTGTCGGAGTTTGTTTTCAGTGACTTCATAGCCAAACACAAACTACAGTACTCGTCATAAAGGTACTTTTGCTTGACTGAAAGTCGCTCGCAACTGGTTTGAGCTGTCTTTTGAAATGTTACGGGCACTCGGGTACTCTGTATGAGGCCATAATGTAGGGTAAAAATATTTATGCCAAATTGGTTGCCTTATAAAATCTAAATTGTCACAGGCGATAACAGCAAAATTTGGGACTAAAACACTATGTTGCTTCAGCCTAACCTTCTGAGCTACCAGCGAGGGATATATTATGCGAATTCGCCTAGATTATGCGCAGCCGTTAGCGCATCCCGAATGAAAATGTACTATTTAGTAGCCTTTTGCTGAATGAGAGGTGGGATTAAATTTTGCGAAATACATGTTATAGATAAATAACGTATTTCGCTAGATTTTATTGAAACATGGAAAAGTTTGGGTTTCGATTTTTCAACTTTTACAGTGTATATTTTCGTTGCATCACTCACAGCGATTCAATGATTCCTGGGAACACTAGGATAGCATACGGACATGGACATCCAACTTTCCCTTGTACACTAGAACACCCCACTTACCCTCGTACACTAGGACACCCCACCTACCCTCGTACACTAGGACACCCCACCTACCCTTGTACAGTAGGACACCACCTACCCTCGTACAGTAGCACACCCCACCTACCTTTGTACACTAGGACATCCCACCTACCTTTGTACAGTAGGACACCACCTACCCTCGTACACTAGGACACCTCACCTATCCTTGTACACTAGGACATCCCAACTACTTTTGTATACAAGATAGGATAGCCTGCGGGCATGTGGGTCAATAAATTAGTATTCTATTCAGGAAAATGGTACTTTAACAAATCCTGTCAAAGGTGAATATATTGAACTATATCACTGCGTAAATTTAGCATCAAACGCGGCCAATTCAGACTCAAATAGTTAATTGGTCGCAGCCTGAAGGAATACGTTCACTGTGAAACTTCTGAACAAAAAATCGTAAAGGTAAATGTGGCATTAGCACGAAAAATGAGCGATTGTATAGCTACAATTACAACCATACTTGAATGCAAAAAATCGAACGCAGACGAAATAGAACTATATTGTAATCGATCGTATTTTCGTTCAAACAAAATTCGTTAAATTAAACACAAAAAATATATATTTTAGTAAATGATTTTTTTACTTTAACGCAATCGAACTTCGTTAATAAATTAATTGCAAAACGATCGCTCCTCGTTTAAACGAAAACATTCGAAATTTAAAGAAAATTCGTTCGATTTTCGAGCAATTAATTATGATTGTAATTGTATGCGTACTACAAAAAGCTCTTAAATTGTACTCTGACTATGTTTCCTAACTTATATGTTCTACCAGTGCCTCAATACCTCGGTTGTTGAGAATCCATGGAAGATGTTAGGATTACGCACTGTCTTTAATTTACATAATTTATATTTTCGTCGTTTCCAGTTATTCCATTAGCTATAATTTTGTTATGTTTTACCTTGGGTTGTCGTATCGGCTTCACTTGTGACGCGCTTCCCCAAACACTGTTGAATATTGATTTTTTCAGAAATCGGATCTGATCAACGATGACAGCGCAAGCCTGTATAATTGTGATCTGACTAGCTTATCCGTAGTGTTTGCTGCTGTTGTTTCGTACTGCAATGCACGAACTCTATTTGATAGCACCGATATGTCGTCTGATGAAGCGGCCAAAATGGTAAGAAAAATATGGTTATCAAAACATAGTGGAGATTGTTTGTTGCAGGGGTGAAAGCTTTTAGATTCCGTCTGTGAGTGTGTGATCGGCCGTAACTCGGGAGCGACGTGACTGATTTTTATGATCTTGGGTGTATTTGAACCTGCTTAGTCGGTCCCCGAGCGTTTTTTTTGATTTGGGGTCCGGTTCCTGGGTCAGGGCTCAAAGTTTTTGTACCCTTCACGGAAGCAAGGTTATTTTTATCTAACTTTTGAATTTTTCTCTTGTTCGATTTATTTTATAGTGAAATGACAAATACCGATGCCTCTTTTTTGTTTTTCGATTAAAGCTCAGGTTACGGAGTTATGGGGCTTGAGGTAGGGCACCCTCGTTGTTCCTCGACCCAAAACAAGAAAATTTGTTCTGATGTCTTAGGGGGCTGAAAAGTTTCACTTGGTGGTTTTCGGGCATGGGAAACTCATTGCCGGTGTTAGTTATGTTTTACTTGTGGAGTATTGTGTGATATATATAGCATATCGACGTATGATATCGAGAGCTGATTGGCTGTGCACGCAAAACGCGTAGGTGTACCTATGCTCCACTACGTTCTGCAATCTCGATAGAGTTACTAGTTTGTAGTTAGTTTTGTACACTACAGTAATAACGGATAGAAGTAAAAGCGAATCATTTGCTAAAAATTAGCGAACTTTTTGAAAAAATAATTCGCGAATACCGATTTATTTTTGAAACATACTGTTTCAGAATAAAAAAAATTGCTTTTTGAAAAATGTTAGCTCTGTTAGTAACAGCAGCACGCAGCTATCGTAAATTTGCTGGTGCTGGTCTGAAAAATGCCGTGTAGCTTACGTCAAAAACCTGAATATCCTGATGATATATGGGGGTATAAAAATTTCGCCGCTATTCTGTTAAAAAGTCAAATTCAAACTAATAGTTGTAAACAGCGTGATTTCCAAAATGAATATTTGACAAGTGTCGGGTTCATTTGTCTAGTTTCGCATCTTAGGCGGTAGACTAGACTGCGGGTAAATTCATCACCCGTGGCTCGAATGGGTGGTTTGGTGTGTCGAGTTCCGTATCTCAGGTAGAGTAGATGGCTCGTAATTTCATGAATCATGACGGCTCGAATAGGTCGGGTTCATTTGTCTAGTTTCGTATCTCAGACGGTAGAGTAGACGGCTCGTAATTTCATGAATCATGGCGGCTCGAATAGGTCGGGTTCATTTGTCTGGTTTCTTATCTCAGGCAGTAGAGTAGGCGGTTCGTAATTTCATGAATCATGACGGCTCGAATAGGTCGGGTTCATTTGTCTAGTTTCGTATCTCAGGCGGTAGAGTGTAGACGGCTCGTAATTTCATGAATCATGGCGGCTCGAATAGGTTGGGTTCATTTGTCTAGTTTCGTATCTCAGACGGTAGAGTAGACGGCTCGTAATTTCATGAATCATGACGGCTCGAATAGGTCGGGTTCATTTGTCTAGTTTCGTATCTCAGACGGTAGAGTAGACGGCTCGTAGTTTCATGAATCATGGCGGCGCTTATAGGTCGGGTTCAGTTGTTTAGTTTCGTATCTCTGACAGTAGAGTAGACGGCTCGTAATTTCATGAATCATGGCGGCTAGAATAGGTCGGGTTCATTTGTTTAGTTTCGTATCTCAGATATTAGAATAGACGGTTCGTAATTTCATGAATCATGACGGGTCGAATAGGTCGGGTTCATTTGTCGAGTTTCGTATCTCAGACGGTAGAATAGACGGCTTGTACTTTCATGAATCATGGCGGCGCTTATATGTCGGGTTCAGTTGTTTAGTTTCGTATCTTCGACAGTAGAGTAGACGGCTCGTAATTTCATGAATCAACTGTCGGATGAAAACGAAGTTTATATTATTATTTGTAGTCATATTTTGCATCTCGAATTTACAAATTTTAGACGGATTTCTATAATAAATTATTAAGCCTCGATTTGTATCCATTTCGATGAAATAATAATACTTTGATTAAACGAAAAATATTTATCGGCTTTTATTTTACCTTATGTAAGTAAATTTTAGTTTAATTTTGATATTTCGACCGATTTGGACTATTAATTAAATTTGAATCGACGTTGGGACATTGCGAATTCGATATATTGATATTTTGTACAACAAAGCTCCATTAAGCTCCAAAGCTACATATAAAATAATTTGAATAATTATTTGTAGAGTAAAAGTAACAAAAACTAAACGTTGAATATAAATTTTAGCATCGCTGTATTTGTGCTGTGTCAAATTGACATTTTGGCAAAATGTCAACACTCAGCTGTGATTGTCCAGCTCCATAACTAGGGTTTATATATACAACCTGAATTTTTCGCGTTTGTAACGTTTATTTTAAATAAATGAAGGTTCTTTTCAGTAATTTTAATGTGACAACGTTTGTTTTCTGATATTTTTTGTTGTTGTAGGATGTCGACAGCTGCGATGTTCCCAGTCTCGACTTCGCACTCGCCGAAACGAAACTTGAGTGCGTGCCATATCTTCAGCTTTCGGCGCTGTTCTCACACGTTGCAACTAAACAGCAGTCCACTGAACATTTTCAAACAGTGAGCTGAACCTGAATAAATTAGCTTAGTCAATATAGTCGCTACAGCTACGAACAAAATAAGAAAATTTTTCACAAAAATATTAACAGCTGTTCAATTGCAATTCGCTAATTAATTGAACTATTTTATTTGATAGAAGTCTTTGATTTTTGTCTGCAACTGTATCCGAAGTGTATTGATGCCCACTGGGTTTGATCAGCAAGCATCAGTGGCCAGAGATATGTGCAAAAGTCGATCGAAATAACGACCACCACTCTTGATTAAAACAAATTTCGTTGCGAAATTTAATATTTTAATTTAAGTTAAATTTAAGTTTAATTTAATTTTCGATTAAACGGAATTTCTGTTTGTTGCAGTTTCGATCGGTTTGCGATTAAACGAAATTTCAATTGATTGCGATTTCTAACCATTTTGGTCGCAGTTACTTTCGCGCGGCATAGCACTTATCTTTTTTTAGTGGTTTAAGCTTTATTATATAAAGTTTTAGGTAATTTAGTTGAAATTAATTTAAGTAATATTTTGAAGAGTGAATTTTGTTGTTTCGTATTTAATTAGCTGTGGTACACAATGATGTCGTGACAGAAATCGGTTGTTGCGTAACTCAGCAGGTTATTAACAATAACGTTAGTGTGAGATATTAGCATTCAGCATAAGTTGATGTAATAGTTTATGACTGCAATCTTTTTTCCAAAAATGGCCTACCTATTTTGCAGTATAAATTTTAGCATAACGCGCTTTCTGAATTAGGAGTAGTCTGGGTCTCTAGGGCAATTTTGGGTCTCTTTTTGTTCGCGCCCCGAGTAAAAGGTTTGGCATTCTACAATACTAGCCAGAAATGAGTGTAGTTGGTGGGATGTTGGTACTTAGCTCGTTCGATAAATTCAAAATTTTGTTCGAGGCTTGTTCGAAATTTTGGTGCGTTTTTTAATTTCTTCGAGAGCTGTTAAAAGTTTCTTCGTACAGTGTTCGACAAAAACAATTTTTGCTCGATGTTCTGCTCGACGCTTCTGGCGAGTACTGTAGTTCGATTCTCCCTGGGCATTTATATTTCTCCTTTTTACACAAATAATGACAATTATAAATGTTTTTAAAACTCCACTAATTACGTTTTAAACATCACTTGTTTAACCTTGGTGGCCACCAATTGCTACCTCATTGTAAAACCCTGCACCATTGGTTCCGACATAGACGACATATGTAGTTCAGGTTTGCTGTCAAAGAGTATAATAATGATTCGCATAGTTGCACTCCTGAATTTTACATTTGTTGGACAGATTGGTTCCTAGTTCTGGTATCCTAGTTCAGGTTTACTGTCAAATTATTAGGAAAGGGAGACTATAATAATAATTCGCATAGTTACACTTACTGAAATTTTACATTTGTTGTACAGATCGCTTCCGGGTCATTCGAAGAATTGTATCATCTTGTATTTTCGTCGTCCAGTTTGAGGCCTACCACGCAAAGCTCAGGGCATGATGTCGGCTCTGCCGTTGATCCTAATAATTCAGTATCTACTACGAGTCCGCCCATGTCGCTTGTGTGGTCAACGAGACATGTCGCTCGTCTGCTATTCGAATCCAGTTGGATTGAAGCGAACCCTCACTTGGGACAACCGTTGAAGCCTAAAGTGACAATCGGCGATCCGAGTGTATCGCAACACGACACACGTGAAGTAGTGAACGCCGGTGCCGATGGGATTACGAGTGAGGGAAAAGCGGTGTCTGAAGCATTTGAACAGCCGACATTATCAGGATCAAGCTGTCTGCTACCCTGGTTTGAAGAATTGCGGCGACTTCGTGGAAGCGTTATACCTGTGTCGTTTTTGGAAGAGGTCAGTGAATTTAGTCGGTCTGTCAGCTTCTTAGAGCTAGAAATGGCAGTTTTGATTTTAGCTTTTTAAGATATATTTATACAATGTTTATTCCTTTTTCTTAAGCGTCAAACTCAAAATCAAGGCAGAATATTTTATATATTTGCTTGCGTTTTTGCTAGCAATCATCTTAATAGTGGTGGGATATAATATATTTAC
Organism: Trileptium ribeirensis; assembly: GCA_030248225.1. Lineage (NCBI taxonomy): Eukaryota > Metazoa > Nematoda > Enoplea > Enoplida > Thoracostomopsidae > Trileptium > Trileptium ribeirensis. The sequence continues at coordinate 14,506 of JASANE010027955.1, forward strand.
CGATAATTTGCGTCGCTAAAATATAAATTTTTAGGAACAAACAATATTTACAGAGTTTATTTTTTTCGGCAGATTGATGTAGATTTTCCAAAACCTTAATTCTCTTATTCCGTCTATTAAGTTTTTTTCTACAAAGATATCTTAAGTCATTGGTATTAGTCCACTGAAGGTCGTTAGGCTATTGTGTACAGATTTGGTGACAAGAACAACATGCAAATTTGTAGATATCTCTTAGTTTGTGGCACAACGACACACATCATATATTTAGTTTGTTGATCAAGTCAGTAAAATTTTAAAAATTGAGCTAAGTTTTATCATCGAACTACTTTGTTAATTTCTGCTAAATCTAGGGTCTAGGCTTGCAATTGAATTTGAATAAACTTACTGATATGACTCATTTGCATCGAGATTGAATATTATAGTAAGATTTCTTGTGTGAGTCCACCATAGGTGTGTACGGCATGGCTGTTCTTTTGTCAAAACCATGAGCTTGGTCGTGCAAAAATTCACGGTCAGAATTCTGCCATGGGTGTTCTTAGTGTAACGAATTCAAACATTAGCCTCGTGTTGCTTCCGTGTACATTTGCCGCATTTAAACGTTTGTTCGTGTTCGACAAATAACATGTGCAGGGTCCGCCCAAAATGACTGTCGCTCGCTCGCGGCTTGGTCAAGACTCGCTCGAAATAAATTTGTTCTAAAAATAGAATTTTCTATTAATTTAAATAGCTTCGAAATATCGAGCGAGCCACTCGCGACTCGCTCGAAATGCGACGGTCATTTTTGGCGAGTACTGTATATCTCGTAGTTGCAGTCGCGGGATATGGATGTATGTCAATATACCATAAAACGTGATTCTAATCGCATTTTTAAAGAGTCGCGTCAACTAAATTGCTATATTAAATCGCAGAATAATGACCGCGCACAGGAGAGGAGCTAAGTGTTGTTGTATCACGTATATTTCCGCGTACATCAAATAAAATCGCCTATTTTTGCATGCGGACATCGGTTTTGAGATCATGAACTCACTTAACATAAGAAAACAACCCAGGTATGCGAACCTACAGTCACGGCCAGAAATAAGTGCAAAGTAATCGATCGAAATTTCGATCGATGTCGATTAAACGAAATTTCGATCGGTTTCGATTTTCGCGCAATTAAATTTTAAAATTTCGATTTTTTTCGATTAAACGAAATTTCGATCGATTGCGATTAAACGAATTTTCGATCGATTGCGATTTCGATCGTTTTCGATTACACTTATTTCTGGCCGCGACTGTAGTGAAATCACATATTAGTACGTCGTTTAGCTAACATTTATCGAAACTATTCAAATACTGTAGTACTGTTCAAATACTGTAGTACTATAGTCGAAGTACTGTTTTGTTTGAAGCTTTCACAATTCTAGTGTCACAATATTGTTTGATTTCTCCTGCTATCCGCTTTACAATGAAACTATTAATTATAGTGTTTTATGCCAAGTTTTGGCCCATGGTAACTTTAGGGGCCGAAGTATAATGCATGTCATGCCGTTCTCGATATACTAAGTCTGAGCCTTAGTCTTAGCCTAAGCTAAGGTCCCTATATGAGCCATGTACTTAGCCTAAGTCAGGGGGCTGCCGCCCCCCCCAACCCCGCTCTAAGCTGTTCTTTTTTCGAACGTTATAACGTCCGACCCTTTAAGTTGACATGGGTCTCAAGTTTAATGGATAAAATTTAGGTTATAAAACCTACCAACCTGTATGTAATGATCACCAATCAGTGGAATAGAACTAAAAAATTTACTAACATGCTGATTTTTGAGAATATCACTTGGGTTACATCTCAAATGCAACATGTCGGTAAACATTTTGAATGTCAACATCGAATTTAGATTAACATAGTAGCGTCCGCTATTCTAATTATTACTTAGAAACAAACACTAATATATTCTGAAAATGGGATTCTTGACGTTTCACGTTATAATAATTTTTCGCTTTACAACTGGACAAATTCCGTTTTTTTGAACGATCGATGAAACTCGAGCTAGTATTCTGTGCTGGACCTTTGTATAACCAAGTGTGCATTAGGGAAGAGTATGACACTACCCTGCACTCTAATGTTATCCCGTATTTGATCATACGGGCGTTTTTGGCCTGACTCCCCCCGGTTCCTGGGGGGCCGAGATGCACTGACCTCCACAATTTTTTTTTGTGGGGGGTAGGTCGGACTCACCCAATTTTTTGGGGGGTCGGTTTATAAGCAGCTGCCGGTGCAACCGACCCCCCAGAAAGTAGGAGGGAAGGCGTCCGAACTACCCCCCCCAAAAAAAAAAACTGGTGGAGATCCGAGCTTCACCCCAGAAACTGGGGTAGGGGTCAGTGCATCTCGACCCCCCAAAAACTGGGGGTCAGGCTGAAAACGCCCATATCATCAAACACGGGCTTCCGTAGGTGTGATTGTTGGAAAGTGTCATACTCTTCCTTAATGCACTCTTGATATAACTAATAAAAATGGCCGTATTCTATTATCTTGTAATGATAGGCAGTGGCATTTGCGTTCTGACCAAATAAAAGTTAACCATACGTTTTTGCTGTTCTTTTTATACATAGATGTTTTCTCGCTGGTCAAGATGGGCAACACCGCGTCTATTATGCCTTCCAAGCGTTTACGATGCGATATTTCGACGCTACGAAAACGCGGCATGCCATAATTGTGGCAAATCGCCCAAAGACCCGATTGTTTGTATGGTCTGCGGCGCGATCGTGTGTAAAGATAGCGATTGTTGTGCAATCGGAAATTTGAGCGAAATCGAAATGGTAAGCGGATGGTGAAATGAATATTCATTTAAAACTTTAATCGTTCAGAGCGTAGTGTAACGCATCGGAGATTGTGTGTTGGAGCGGTAAAAGCTTTCAATTGTGTGTATGATCGGTCACAACTCGGGAACTACTTAACCGATTTTCATGATCTGGGCTTATTCGAACCGGCATAGACGATTTACTACAATGGTAAACAGATGCTGAAATTTATTTTCATCAAAAAATTTAATATTTGTACAATCTTTGGCGTGGTCGTGTGTAAAGATTTCGGTCATTTTTGACGGCTACTGACCGTTGCGCGTATATTTATTTGTTTAATTTATTGCCTAAAGCTTTTCTCATTATTTTAGTATTATTAATTGTTGTTGTTTCAGCATACAATGGAATGTGGCGCCGGAACGGGAATATTTCTTAGCGTAAATACTTCGCTTGTGATCGTTGTACGACATCGTCGCTTCGCTGTTTGGGGCTCGGTCTATCTGGATGTTCACGGCGAGGAGGACCGTGGACTCAAGTGAGTTCAATTTGATTTTGGTTTGAAAGGATCGCTAAATATAACCAATGTGCATTTTTGTAAGTGTGTCCCATCTGTATTTTTATTAGACCAGGCTCCTTCTAATTATTGTTGTATACTTATATGTTAAACTATTACCATTAATATTTTTGTTCGTGTGCTGCTGTACGATTCCTTCTACGCACGTTGTCAACAATGATTGTCTTTCATTATAATGGGTGATCGCATTCACATTTTGAATATTTGTCATTTCATTTTGTTAAATTATTTGGTGGAAACTGTAAGAAGCTGAAGAATATCACACTCTTCAGCAGAGTCGACTGTCATCGACGTTTGTTATTACTAAGTAAGTCCCTTCTGTTGAGGCTAAAACCAACTTTTCAAACATTATTTGCTGAAATTAATCAAATTTTTAACTTTTGAAAGCTTGTAAAGTTTTGATGTAATCTGGGAGTGTTTTTACCAGAGGGAAACCAAAAGTTTGGCCGGGGGCCCCTGAATCGAATGGCGTTCGTTGTATGCTAGGAGGCACCCAGAATTCCAAGGGCCCCACTTTGAAAAAAATCATGTTTATTTTTTGTGTGAGTGCTAACATTTTATTTCGGACAGTTTCTACCTTATAGTTGCTGATTAACATTGGCTTTCAAAATTCTACGTAGATATGATTAATTTCATGTTTTGAAAGTGCACATTCGTGTTTTTAACTAGCCTTTTTCGTCTGAAATACCGCACATCACGTTTATTCAACAACTGGTCAAATACGTTTTGCTCCCTCGTTCGACCCACAGTAAACTTTAAAGATTTCCGTTTAAGATAATGTATGTACAGTACCCGCCAAAATGATTGTCACTCGCTCGCGACTCGCTATACACTCGCTTGAAATAAATTTGTTGCAAAAATACAATTTATTATTAATTTAAAGGAAATGCGACGATCATTCCTGGCAAGTACTGTGACTTCGTATTTCTAGTGTCACACTAGCTGGTACGACAGGACTTGTTCGCGGTGTTACAGCCGCAGAGATTCATGGAACATGACCGAGTCCCACGTACTCATGTTACATAGCTTACCACTTTGGTACTATTTGTTCTCTTCATTTCGAAACTTTCAAAAAGTTTAAAATTATTTTTTCAGACGTGGTAAACCGCTCTATCTCAGCGCAGCGCGCTTCCAATTGCTTGAAACTCAGTGGGTTAGTCATAATTTTGACGCTTCGTCGAAACGCTGGTCGTGGCTCAACGGAACACCGAATCCAAACGTTATACCGATGCCTCTGTGATCTAATTTTTGATTATATTGATTGATTTGTGCAAAGTTTACTCGTTCAGAAAAAAACAAAGTGCTTCTTAGGTTGTAGAATAATTTTTGTTTCAAGGATATAGAATGCATTCATGTATTTGATAGCTGTCGTTCATTACACAATATCAATCGTTGCTATTGCAGCTTTATGTAAGATATTTTTGGATGCTTCCTTTTGAATGCCTATAATTTAATTATGATTTGAAAAATTGACACTACGGAACTGGATTTTATCTTTCGGGCTGTATACTCTGTGTTGTGTAGCGTTTGACCAAATTGATGAGAATACAATTATTATCGAGACGCCATTATCTCAGACCCATTTGTTCGCTTCTCATTTGGATCTAGGTATGCAGTAGCGATATCATGTTATATGTTTGTAGTAGATACGTTATACAGGACCTATCCTTGTGTTATATCTTTTTTGAGTTCTGTTTTATAGCCATCTTTTGTAGTTAAAGCGTAGTGTGGTAGGATATTTTCACCTTTTAAGGTATCGAACGCTATATCCTTTAGGAAAAGAACAACTTATTTGTGTGTTGGGGGGAGTGGAGAACGGCAGCCTCTCTCTCCAACTTATAAGATACAAAACTTAAGCGAATGTTTTCGACAACGGCATAGCTTGGATTTACATAACTCAAACCAAAAGTTACAGTGGCAGTACGATGTATTATTTTTGTTACTAAGAGATGTTGCAAGCATACATTCTCTGTCAAAACTATCGCCCTAAGTTAGATTACTGTGGCATGCTAAAAATAAATTACAGTTAGACAGAACTAAGTGCAGACGCGGACGTACACGGACACAATCCGGTGAAGACGCTGGTGGACGTATATAGTTTAGTTTAGTCTGGACACGGACGGACACAGTTTCGCCTGGACTTGGACGGATGTAATCTCGTCTGGACGCGAACGGATGCAATTTTGTTTGCCGTCTTTCAAGCACAAGATAGAAAGCGTTAAAATAGGGGCTTTAAGATATATTATACGTTTATTTATCAGAGCGTAGTGTAACGTAGCGGAGATTGTGTGTTGCAGAAGTGAAAGATTATAAATTCCGTCTGTGTGCTTGTGTGTTCTGCCATAACTCGAGAACGACTTAACCGATTTTCATGATATTGGGCTCATTCGAACCGGCATAGTTACCATGTACATCTCCATTTGAGTGTTTTGATTTGAAGTCTGGTTCCGGGGTAAGAGGTCAAAATGAGGGTTTTTACCCCATTTTAGTACCCTTCACGAAAGCAAGGTTATTTTTATCGTAGCTTTCGAATTTTTTTCTAGTTGGTATTTTATTGTATAATGATAAATGCTGATGCCTCTTTTTTTGTTGTTCAATTAAGGCTACGGTTCTGGAGTATGGTTTTTGAGGAATGGCACACTCGTAGTTCCTTTACCCAAAATTCGAAAATTTGTTCTGCTTTTCTAGGCCGCTGAAAAGTTGCACTTGGGGTTTTCGGGCATGGGAAACTCATTGCCTGTGTTAGTTTTGTTCTAACTTGTGCCTTATTGTGTAATATTCACATATAGCTTATCGACGTATACTATATAGAGCTGATTGGCTATGCACGCAAAAGGAGCAGGTGTACGTTTGCTTCACTACGCTCTGCTATTTCGATAGAGTTACTGGTATAATAAGGCTTGGTTGTATTTAAATCATATCTGCGCAAAAAGAATAATTATATTTTTAGTCTATTGGACGGTGTAATAATTATTGACTGTAAACATACAAGGTTGTTCCTAATCTTCGGGAGTTATCCAATATTGTTGTACCGCTTAAAATTGACGTTGCTCGCTCTATTTTCTGTCACTCGTTGCTCAGTGTACACTCGGTTCCAAAATCGACATTTATGGTTCATACTGTATGTATGCACACCTTTGTGCGGCGTTCACGTTATAATATTCCCCAAGTATGGAACCTATGTACCCTACACTGTGTCAGGCACACCCTCGACAACGGGTGTCTTAAGCACTCATGTTGTTCATAAAACTTTTCTATGGTAGTCAGCTATGAGTGTTGTCATTTTTCGACGGTGACTAATGCACCGTGTCTTCATTGTAGTTCCTTGACGTTATGCGGCATACCTTCTTGTCCACGTGCATATTTTCTAGGCACAAATATTGAAATTTTCAAAAAACTAACAAAAACAATTTTAAGCCCATATTACAGTAGCTACTACACGCAGTGTGCGCAATATATTTTTAGAACAAATTTATTGCGAGCGAGCGACAGTTATTTTTGCCGGGTAACTAATGGTGTGTCGTATACCCTCAGGAATTTATTTACGGTATGGATGTGATCCTGACTGTCTTGTCTATACGATAGGGCCGCGATTACAGGGGACAAAAGTTACAAACATTATAACGTGAACGCCGCACTAGACTGGGATGAGCGAATATCTTTCGAATGCGGCTAATATTGCTATGAAAATCTGTAGCTTTAGCTCGTTAAACAAAACCCAGAATCCTATCCAGCGGTTTGTTTTTGAGGTATTTTATAAAAGGTACCCACTGTCAGTACAGTTTGTTCGGTTTCATAAATGAAGGAATTTAGTAATTAAGCTTTAGCTGGAGCAGAAATTTTATAGCACTATTGTTAACAGTATCTTCGTTTTGTTAGGTAACCGGCTCTATTGTTGGTCATATCCCTGTAAATGGACGTTGCTTACTATGTGTAGGATTAGATTGTGTAAAAATATGGGCCCCCACAACTTTAACCGCGAAAAAAAAATTATTCGAATATTTGGATTTCTAAAAATCTATGCAGTTATCGGTGCGTTCTCAGTAACACAAGAACGGCAATACAGTGCTGTAAGTTGTGACGTCTGAAGTGCACATAAATTACAGTCACGGACTGAATTAAGTGCACGCCCAAGCGCACAAACACGTTTAAACGCACCGCACGAGAACGCAAAGACGTTTAAGCTCATATGCATATAAATGCTTTTCAACTCACACGCACGCAAACTCGTTTAAACGCACACACTTAAACCTAAATGCACGCAAATCCGTTTAACTCACACGCATGCAAATGTGTTTAATGCGTTATTTACGATAAGATGCGTCCGCCAGGGCCAAATTATGTCACGCGTCCAACTCAACTACACTGAAAATGGGTTTCTGTGAAATTTAAAAGAAATTTCTTTGAATTTTGCACCACCAGATATTCTTTTAAATTTCAAAGAAACATTCTTTGAAATTTCAAAGATTATTTTTTGAAAAATTACATATCTTTGAAATTTCAAAAATAATTCTTTGAAATTTCAAGGAATGTTTCTTTTAATTTTAAAAGAATATCTGGTGGTGCAAAATTCAAAGAAATTTCCTTTAAATTTCACAGAATGTATTTTGAGTGTAGTTCGGGTGAACTATAGCTTAGCTGGACTACAATGGTACATTTTTATGGCTTAGCTAGTCTTAATGTGACAAACAGGGAGCTTAGCTAGACTCTGCGTGACAAACGGAGCGTCCGGCTGAACTCTCAATTGAGAAATTTTATTTAGTATTGTGCTTAGTGTAATAGCATTTTGTTCTATAGTATTTTCACACTAATTGCAAGGTATATATTTGTTTTAATATATACAATTAACGTTTTAAGGCGTATGCCACTTTTGGGGCATTATTTAGATACGCATAGTAAAACGTAATGTTAGCGGACTAAATAGCCTCTGGCTTAAGTTATATTTCTCGGCTGAGCGCCTCGTGCCAAAAGCACAGCCCGGCTCGACACTCGATGACAAATGCATAGCCTAGCTAGGCTATTCAAAAATTTTTATAGTCGAGCTGGACTGTATGCGTGGCATAGTATCTAGCCCATTTGAACGCGTGACATAATTAGGACCATGCGCACGCATGTTATTGTAAATGATGCATAAACTCAAATGCGTGCTAAGGAGTTTAAACGTGCACGCATGCAAGATTAAACACATTTCATTGGCGTGCGTGTGTGAGCATATCTTGAATTGTTAATTCTATTCGTGACTGTATACATATATAATTGACGGAGGCAAGACGAGCCACCGAAGGTGGCGAGTCGCAGCCGGAGGCGTACATTTAACTTTATATATCAATATACTAGACGCAAAATTTCAATTTTCTCTGTGACATTTTTTTTGTTTGTCACAGACAGGTCTGCAGGTTGAACGCCTGGGCCGATTTTAGAAATTTTTTTTCTTCGTGTTGCATATTCTCTTGCGGAGTGCCCTTTCATTGAGCACTTTTTTCTACGAAAATTGCTTTGTACTCAAAATTAAGCAAATGTTGCTCAAACTTAGGATTTTTGCCATTTTTTCAGCTTTTTCACCGCATCTCGACAACCGTTCGTGCTATTTCGGCGATTTTTTTACATAAAATGTATTTTCACGTTTTCTAAACAGCTGTATATAGCTGATTGACGTATTTCATCTCTTTCCTTAAAAATTAAGCAAATTCTCTTAAAATTGACTTAGGGAAACCTAAGTTCATCATATCTCGACAACCGTTCGTGCAATCTCGGTCATTTTTTGAGATAACATGTATCTTCACGTTTTCTAAAAGACTGTATACGAGTGATCTACTTACCTTTATAAATTCTCTTAAAATTAAGCAAAGTCTCTTAAAAATGAGTGAAAAATTATTAAGTGTGTTATAACTTTTGAATGACTCGGCCGATTTGGACTAAATTTCATTGATGGGTACAACTTGATAGATGTATTGTCATTCTACTGTATAAATAACTAGACGTTTTCATGTCTTCCTCTTATTATTGTTACCAAAAATGTTAGAAATTCCACAAGCTGTATGCACTATTCACGCCGTTGTTAACCACCATGCCTCCGTCACCCACGTTTACGTGTTACTAGTTTATAATTGTAATAAGAAATTAATATTTACTGGTATACATCACATAATTTTAACGAACGTTGTATTCGTTAGCTCATTCATTTAATAGTTGTACACTGTGCAACCGATATTATATCAAGAGCTAATAGATGGAATTTGAGTTTCACGTATCGCTGGCTTGCACGCCATCTGTGCTAATTTTAGCAACACGAAGAAAGATAAAAAGGACATCCAGCGTATACTAGCTATGCATTTAATTTTTAGTATATATATTTTGCTGATGTTTATCTCTTTGCTAGAAAGTAACAGGGTGTAATCACCTGCTTGAAAGCCAAGTCAGCTTGGTTTTTTTTCTTTTAGCCCCCCTCCAGCCGAAATTTCGTCAATTTTGAAGATACATAGCTGATTTTGGTATCAATCGATTCAGCTCGATGAGGCGGTCCAGAAAATAGTCATTTTACCCGAAAAATTTTTGAAGTCCCAATGGTTGGTATTTCATACTGAAATGCTGAAAATTTTATAAGTCGCCCGTCATTTGATTTTATGAGAAATGTTTTAGGAAAAATATCAAAATTGTCAGCAGTTATAAATATATATAACATAATCATTTGATAATTATGTATTACACATTGTTGCGGTATCAAACAAAATTTGAAATAATAGCATATTGTACCACAGCAAAAATATCGATTGCATATGCGAAATGAAATTTTTGAAATAATAGTATATATATTGCACCACTGCAAAAAATCGATTGCATTTGCGAAATGAGGTTTTTGAAATAATAGCATTTTGTACCACTGCAAAAACTCGATTGTATATGCCAAATGAGGTTTTTGAAATAATAGCATTTTGTACCACTGCAAAAAATCGATTGCATTTGCGAAATGAGGTTTTTGAAATAATAGCATATTGTACCTACCGCTGCAAAAAGTTGATTGCATTGCGAAATGAGGTTTTTGAAATAATAGCATTTTGTACCGCTGCAAAAAATCGATTGCATTTGCGAAATGAGGTTTTTGAAATAATAGCATATTGTACCTACCGCTGCAAAAAGTCGATTGCATTGCGAAATGAGGTTTTTGAAATAATAGCATATTGTACCTACCGCTGCAAAAAGTCGATTGCATTGCGAAATGAGGTTTTTAAAATAATAGCATATTGTACCTACCGCTGCAAAAAGTCGATTGCATTGCGAAATGAGGTTTTTGAAATAATAGCATATTGTACCTACCGCTGCAAAAAGTCGATTGCATTGCGAAATGAGGTTTTTGAAATAATAGCATATTGTACCTACCGCTGCAAAAAGTCGATTGCATTGCGAAATGAGGTTTTTGAAATAATAGCATATTGTACCTACCGCTGCAAAAAGTCGATTGCATTGCGAAATGAGGTTTTTGAAATAATAGCATATTTATACCTAGCGCTGCAAAAAGTGTATTGCATTTGCGAAATGAGGTTTTTGAAATTATGGGGTATTGTACCAATGCAAAAAATCAATTACCCATATGTGAAATGAGTTGCCAAAAACTTCGTATGCATAGGACTATGTGAAACTACCCTGACCAGAAAGAAACTACAGTTTCAAACATTTCGCCCTTACAATATTTGTTATATATATATACGTTGTGAGGGCTGAGGCCATAGGAAGTAGCCGAGTATGAATGAGTCGATGGACACATAACGAAAGTATATATTTTATTTTAATTGTACTAAATCAGTGTTAATAGTTGAAAAATTGTATTAAATGTATATTTTTGTGGAATAGTAAATTATAAATTGTGTCTTTAATTGAAGGTTCGGAGCGCGTCGTGAGTTGAGTTTCATAAGATGTAAATGCGTCAATACTCAAGGCCCAACCAACTGCCGAGGGTAGTATATATTGAACAAACTGAGAATTTTGAGTGTAAAACTTGTCAATATAACAGTGATTTAACTGTGGTTGCTCAGTCATGAATAGGCTGCTCCGTAGCGCATGTTCCGGTTAAAAGGGTTCCGGAATCCAAGAGCACCGAAAACGAGTGGTAGGCTTTTTGATTTTAAAGAACACAACTTTTCTCCGGAATCGGGGAGTTGCTCGGCTAGATTTTTGAAAATAGCACCTAATTTTGTGCAAAACTGGAGATTCAACCCAGATTTATCAGTAATTCGCATTCAAATATTTTGCTCGTTTCTCACATTTGCATTTGTTAAAATATATAGATGTATTTCAAAACGACGGAAATGTGAAGGCCAAGTTTAATATTGAATCTTTGAAATCTATCTGGTGTGTATAAAACGATCTCTTACATGGATTGAAGGAAATAAGGATTACGTAAGTCTCATTCAGGACTGCAGTTAGCAACACATGTTGCCTCTTTATATTGATACAATTTTGTCCCACGTTATATAAGTTATACAGTTGCGCAATGAGGTTCCACATCTCAGTTTTGTATGCTATTAATAGCGCAAGTTTTGAAGAACCCGCTCTGACTGATATTTATCATAGAAGTATAATACAAGCCCAGCGGAAAGACTGTATGGACGGTTACTATTGCGCAAGTGACGTCCACACGAAATACAGGGACCGATCGTTAATAATTTCAAGTCTAATGGCCTTAAAAGCTACTATACAGTACTTAAGGCCTGTCGCCATACTTTTTCCGCTGTATAGATGTTATTTAAGCTACGCTGCTGGAGCTTTGTGCATGTTTGATCGTCTATAGTCTAAAAGCAAGCAAGAATTTTGTATGGTCTAATTCCATCTTGTAATATTGCAATGTTTAATGCGCCAACATCTAATGATATACGACAAAGCCGATCGTGGTCTAGCACTATATATAGTAATACAGTTTTACCAAATCTGCCCAGGCATAGGATTCCGCCCTTTATAGCCGGTGCGCTGCACGCCGTGCATATTGTCCAGATATGTGGACAGTGGACCGTAAAAGCTTGAAATTTGTATCGTATTAATAAAGCTTCTCAACAGTCAGTCTTCCATTTGCGTTGCCCAGCCGTTAGGTCGTTGGTCTGCGGTCGAGCCGTAGACGGTTGGCCCATGGCCAGCTACTGGCCTTCGGATCAGTGTTTGATTTGGATTTCGCAATGCTTTGTGATCACATGCTAAATATAAAATCAATAGTATCACTAAAAGGTTGCGATGGCTAGACAACGCACATCAAGGTAAAAATTTAACAAGTCTCAGATGTTTTCATGCTTTTTAAATTTATCTAATATCAGAAGTAATCAGTCACCGTGCGCAGCTCTGAAACAACCTCGATCAGGAACGAAGCATAGATGAAAACCAGCCATTTCAGGTGTGGAACACATTTTGCAAATCACTTTTGTGGTATTCGCCCATATATTGCATCGACCCTTGCGGCTGGAGAAAGCAGGAAAATGCCCGACTTGGTCTCGTAGTGAAATCGGTATGTTTAGGTCGTCCACGCTTCCGTTTAATAACACTGGAACTGTCAGCCATGATTTCAGCTTGAATAAGTCCTTGGCATACCTACAGCGTGAAATCATACAATGACCGTTCTTCCTTCTTGAGGACGCCCAATTGTTCACACTGGCGTCTGTAAAGGAGCCATCCGTTGAATACTGCAGTGTTGAGACACCAATACACAATCCTCATATAGTATTTGCTGATTCTGGGATCTATTCGATAAAAGGCGGTCAGCATGGCGGACAAATCAACACCACCCATGTTGATGTTGTATTCCCGCACAACAGCAGGTGCTTGTACCTCAACATGTCTCTCCTTTGTATCCCATCGCTTCAGTGAGCTTTTCGGCTCTATGTCTGCGTAATTTGACACAAGCTGTACAACACCGTTATCACTCCACTGAACGACGCAAAGATTAGAATTCACATCTGTCAACCTTACGAAATCACCTTTTGGTAACTTGGCGGCTTTTGGTGAAGCAACCGGACAACCCCTCAGTCGAGCATAGTTCGCCGTACCCACACATAGCACCCCCTTCTGCGTCAGGGCTTGTACCAGCTCTAGGGATGTACAAAAATTGTTAAAATATACTTAAAAATTATTATTTCCAAATAATGGCTGACAGAGCTTTAACACTACATTTCCACCTAGGTCATAGTAATCCATACCAGGTGGAGCTTCCGGTATTTTGGAATCGTAAGGCAGGAAGTCGTAAACGATTTCTGATACTCCGCAGCGAGCCCAAATCTTGAAACCATACCTATTTGGCTTTTTAGGACAATATTGTTTAAGTGATGACCGACCTTTAAAAGGAATTGTTCGTTCGTCTATGCTCTGTCGCTCTTCATGCTCCACTTTCAGACAAGCTTGACGCAACTGGTCAAGCAACATTCGAACCTGGCAAAACTTGTTACGGTCTGGATCGTCAACGTTAGGTGCTTCAGCGTTATCACAAACATGAAAATATTGCTTTATTTCTTCGAAACGTGAAAGAGATATAGAGTTAGCTACTAACGCCATTCTGATTATTGGCTGTCAGTAGCATCTGAAAGTTGGCATACTTGTGGCGCCGATAAAAAGGAGGATCCCAAAAACCGGCGCAACTCCGCTTGCGTTACGTTAATTGATACCCCCTTTTTCAGGACACTATACTTGTTGGTTTCAGTAGCAAGTTGTTGTATTACAGAATCACATATATATGAAACGTTTGAAACACGCCACTAGATTGGTCAAATGTAGTTGTTCTTCGTTCAGTTACTGTGTATCCT
>JASANE010027956.1:0-22382 GCA_030248225.1 Trileptium ribeirensis
CGTATTGCTCTTATTTATTGGTACTTTTCCAAGAACTACATCAAAACATCGGTGAGGTTCATGGCCGTAGAAGACGTGTTAGTGAGGTTAGAGTCTAAATTTTTGCAAACTCATAATTTTTTCAGAAAACATTTAGGTAAAATAGCTAAAATTTTGCCAAAATAGTTCAAATTTTGCTCAAATTGCTAAAATTTTCCGCTCGCCTTTGGGTAGGACGGGATGGGTGTACTTGCCTCAGGGGAAGGGGTAAATATGACTTATTCGTCAGTTTCTTAAGAGGTAGTAAATCTTCTGCCCCTATCGGCAGGTGTGACTTGAGCCAATTAGCATGTGACATAAAGCCGAATGACATAGCTATAACGCGACATGATAATATAATTTTCGACTGTTATTTAATTGGTACTTTAACCTTTCAATGTTTAAATAAAATATTTTGTGAGTCGCGCAACGTATTAAAAATTTGTTTAACGCTAATTTTCGCAATTATAGTTGCGAAGCTATATAATTAGTTTGTCTCAATGGCAACAGCAGCTTTTTAACTGTCAATGTCTTTGCTACGAATAGTATGTTATCGGCGCAACTTATATAGTGCAACTTAATTATCGTAGAAGTTGAAATTTCATTACATGAGAGTTTGTTTGAGAAATGAAAATTTGAGCTACAAATTCATCTTTGCACTTTACTTAAGCCTAGACAATTCGATTTATAGAATTGAAAAACACATCGATCAGCAAACTGCATTACAAAACTAATTTCCAGTCTATAGTTAATTGTATTTCTTGCAAACTAAATGAATAAATGATTTCGCTACATGGAATAATAAAAGTCTACCATATTTTACACGGACAAAATTGTGCAAACAATGTTCTTTGGAACACGTTAGTTGACATTATTTGTGGCTTTAATGAGGTGTTCACGTTATAATGTCCCCGCTGTTGGAACTTTTGTCCCCCTGTAGTCGCTACTCTACCATAGAGACAGTCCGAGTGACACCCAGACTGTAAATTAATTTTGGAGGGTGTACGACACACCCCTAGCTACTATATTTTTACTTCACAGTGTCACACACACCTTTAGCCACCAATTTGGTTTCGAATTAACTGTAACAGACACCGTGTATAGCTAATGCGGCTTATTAGTGAACTGTGCTGTTGCGTTTATTAAGATTCTCGGTATTTGTATTTAGGTCATATAAACGTTGAATAAATAATGCCGCACACTGTCAATAAAACTGCAATACACGGCGGTGTGCTTGACACTGTCGACAAGTCGCAGTACCCCTAGCTAACTACATTTAAAAATTTATTAAAAACCTGGGTTGTCTAACACACCCTGTTGTCGACAGTGGGCCCGCCAATGTGTGGTGTACATAAGTTACAAACGTTAAAGAACAGTATAACGGGAACGCCGCATAATGTTTATTAAATCCTATTTCTATACTACAGTGCTACTATAAGCAGTAATTTTGAAGAAAATGATTTCATTTCATTTCAGATAATAAAATCCCAACTATTATGTTAGAGCATCTTAGTTGCATATTTGGTTAAATACACCAATTTCGATTCAAGCCCCTAGTCGAGTTGTGCCTTTCAATACCTTTGGCTAATTTGCGTACCGTGTAAAAGCAAATGTTCGGCGTTGACGTCCTAAATTTAGATTTGTTGAAATTGGCTAATTTCGTTGATTTTTGAAACATATTCTCGCTGTTCTTCATAAAGTTAACAAATTATTACGCAAGTGTTAGTAAGCAAAAAAAGCCGGTGTGCATAAGGCTATCAGAATCAGTTTTCATTTTGCACCTCCGACCTCATTTTAAAAATGTACTTAAATAAAATACAAGCTTCACGGTAGTTCAGCAAATTCGCCGACCAATGTACTTCAGCATATTCCTTTGCTGCTAACTAATGTAAATAGTTTTACAACTAATGAATGAAATGAATACAATATATGTGTCATTTTTCCAAGTCCGATACGATTTTTGTATTAATTGTATTACAACTAATGAATGAAATGAATACAATATATGTGTCATTTTTCCAAGTCCGATACGATTTTTGTATTAATTGTATTACAACTAATGAATGAAATGAATAAAATATTGTATGTGTTAAGTTTTTCCAATTCCGATACGATTTTTGTATTAAATGTATCTCAACTAATTAATGAAATGAATACAATATATGTGTCATTTTTCCAAGTCCGATACGATTTTTGTATTAATTGTATTACAACTAATGAATGAAATGAATACAATATATGTGTCATTTTTCCAAGTCCGATACGATTTTTGTATTAATTGTATTACAACTAATGAATGAAATGAATACAATATATGTGTCATTTTTCCAAGTCCGATACGAATTTTTTCAATTTTTTCTAGATCTTGAGTGAAAATGAGGGATCTTTATACACATGTACAAAAAATTATCCAAAATATAGGTGGTATTACATACGTTAGAGACTAGATATTGGCGTAGCAATAAGTGATACTATTAAGGCACAACCACGAAAATAGAACTTCATACCTTTGTATTTCGATATTTGCAATGGGAACAGTAAAACGTAATAGTGTGAAAGTCATGCCTAGGGGCGAGAGCTGTATGCAACCTGTTCCGTCCTCGACATGCTAACCCTAAGTCTGAGCATTATGCTAAACTGGTGTCGTTATAAGAGGCTGAAAATAAAGTCGCAATGGGGAGTGCTGCCGACCAGAAGCCTCCGCACTGAATTGTTCTTTTTTAAGGATATATATATAACGTTATTCTCTTAGGTTTACGTGGATCACAAACATCATCCATACTGCTCAGCAAAAGGCCTGTTTGTTAGATTTTTTGATTTAAACTTTATATCTTTACATGTACAATATATAATAGCAGTGAGATAAGCTTTAAACCTATTACAGCAACCGAATTGAACAATTATCAGTTGATTTCTTTTTAAATTATCTAAGCCATAAGTTTATGAATATGACTGATTAAATACAGCAAAGTGATCGCCAAATTTGCTCAGGATCATACAGGAACCATAACCTTGCCCAGCTTTATATTTGTACAACCCGTTTGAGAACTTATTTTTTTTAAAATCAACAAACTTACAGAAAACTAACCGACAAACTATTATAAAATAATACATTTGAAACCGAACACATGTCACACCGTCGACCATGTCCTTGACAACTCTGCCTTTTTAAAGCTAAAAACAAACAATACAGCTTTAACTATAAGCACCTATATATTGATTGTTTCTAAATTACTTTCGCATCCTAGACGTCACCACACAGTTATTCATAAACAACCTTATTCAAACAAGGTCCCGCTCTCCTTTGAACAATGTTTGTGCTATTACATTAAAAAGCAATACTGAGCTACTACATTTATAAAGAAAGTCATTGACAGCTTATTACCAAACAATTACAATATGTGCTATAAAAAGTCTATTGTCTAACAAAACAACTGTTCATTTTACTCGGTTTCACAAACAGATCTACAAGATACAAAGCTAATCATTCAATTGCACAAAAGTAGTTGTCAATCATATTTAATATTAATAATAACAAAATTTGTAGCCATGTAATTATAGTAAGAAACGGGGCTTTTTGTTTGACACCGACTGGAACCATAATTATATGACACATCTCTTCTATTCTCGATGTGTGGTTAAGATAAAATTAAGCTTTAAAATAATACAAAATATTATTTTGACATCTTCATAGCAGCTGGGTCCTTAAAATTTTGTAGCTGTGTAGAGCTAGTTATAAGCAATCGGGATTCGTTCTGTCATACTGGCTAAAATTGCAGTAAGGTGTCTTTTTAAGTATATACTCTATTTCAGATGAAATAATTTGGCCCTACAATAGTGAAAAAACATTTTGCTCAAAATATGAATAGCAGATAGGTGTTCCTAAAATTTGTAGTTTATGTATTCATGACATAACAGGACCTGTTTTCGATAGTAGTCAGAGATTTCGGGTAAAATTATTTAGCTTTAACCTCTTCAAGCATACGATTGCTCTACTAAGCACAGCATTAAGAGGTACGTTAGTTCATTGTGAATAGCAGCTGGGGTTCCTAAAATTTGTAGTTTATGTAATTGTGAACAAACAGGACCTGTTTTCGATAGTAATCAGACATTTCAGGTAAAATAATTCAGCTTTAACCTCTTCACTCATACGGTTGCTCTGCTATACGCAACACGAAGAGGTACGTTAGTTCATTGTGAATAGCAGCTGGGGTTCCTAAAATTTGTAGTTTATGTAATTGTGAACAAACAGGACCTGTTTTCGATAGTAATCAGAGATTTCAGATAAAATAATTCAGCTTTAACCTCTTCACTCATACGGTTACTCTACTAAACACAACATGAAGAGGTACGTTAGTACATTCTGAATAGCAGCTGGGGGTTCCTAAAATTTGTAGTTTATGTAATCATGAACAAGTAGGACCTGTTTTCGATAGGAATCCGAGATTTCGGGTAAAATAATTCGGCTTTAACCTCTTCACGCATACGGTTGCTCTACTAAATACAACATGAAGAATTAAGTTAGTTCATTTTTCTGCATAGCGTGCGTTTAACCGTGTGTTGTTATTCGCAGCATGGTTATATCTCAGTGGTTAGCGATTGCCACTCTAAAGCAACCAACTCGAATTCGATTCATCGTTCGGGCAACAGTGTATTAAACATACATTAAAACCTGTGTACCATGAACACATTGAAAACACTAAATCCTCGTCGACTCTAAATTCATTCGAAAACAACTAAAACGCTCGAAGTATTCAAGCTAAAGTGTCTAGATCACCGACCGACCCATTGTATTCAGCCTTCCAAAAAGCATATATATATATATATATATACCATTTTTGATGCTATATACGCAATAGGAAAAACAAATTACTGAAACCAGACTATATTCTGCCAATCGGGTACATCGAGTCCGGGTTACAAAACCATTATATAAAGCGTACCGAAAAACCTATATATAGATCATGCACGATGCCCTGCAGGCAATAAAGAACCGAACAAATGAAAACCCTCCACGTTTTGGAGATCGGGTTCGTCGATCGTAAAACCCTTGAAACCCCATGAAAACATATAATATATTCAAGTCGGACTCTAAATAGTAGAACCACGTATTCAGCGTGCATGAATACCTATTAGACATTCGTTGTAAGGTAAAAACACGCAACAACGTGCCGAAAATTTAAAAATCAATTTCTCTGGCAAATTGGTCGCCGTGCCATATTTAGGTCCACAACATCCCTAAGAGTGGTCACACAAAAAAGTCATGGTCTGCAAAGTTGCAGATCTGGATGAGCTGATTCTGTCTCGGTTTTTCGATACACAGCCTGCGTCATGAGATATGGGTTGCGAAGCGCTGGTACCCGTATGGCCAAATTTGGCATAGAACTCTTAAAAACCTGTGTTTTGCGATTTTGACCGCGAAGATAGGGCAAGTCCTTGTCACCTTTGCTATCCAATAAAAAAATTTACGGAAATTCATCTGCCCGAAGATGTCATAGAAACAAACGAAATCAAATTTTTAGCGCTCTTAGAGGAAACTCCGCTAGCTTCGCTCGCTCCGTTTCAGTTATACCATATAACTTATTTGTAAATAAAAACGTAAAAGAAGGAAAGTTTATATATGAAAGTATACACTTATTTTATTAATCGCAGGATAAATGAGGAATAAAAGTGAATACTTAACCAGCGCATTTGAATTAACACCCATCAAACAGACAAGAATTCAGTGTAACAAAAATGAACATGATAGCACTACAACATAATACATAATGTTCTGAATACATCATTTTTATAAGCTGTGTACATTTTTGTGTCATTCAACATTCAAGCTTATGGTCTAGTGTTTAGTAGGATCCAGAGAACAATTCTGAGTCTCGGGGGGAGGCAAGGTCAATAAAGCACATCTTGGAAGGTATGGTGTAGTGTTTAGTAGGATCCAGAGAACAATTCTGAGTCTCGGGGGGAGGCAAGGTCAATAAAGCACATCTTGGAAGGTATGGTCTAGTGTTTAATAGGATCTAGGGAACAATTCTGAGTCTCGGGGGGAGGCAAGGTCAATAAAGCACATCTTGGAAGGTATGGTGTAGTGTTTAGAAGGATCCAGAGAACAATTCTGAGTCTCGGGGGGAGGCAAGGTCAATAAAGCACATCTTGGAAGGTATGGTCTAGTGTTTAATAGGATCTAGGGAACAATTCTGAGTCTCGGGGGGAGGCAAGGTCAATAAAGCACATCTTGGAAGGTATGGTCTAGTGTTTAGTAGGATCTAGGGAACAATTCTGAGTCTCAGGGGGAGGCAAGGTCAATAAAGCACATCTTGGAAGGTATGGTCTAGTGTTTAAAAGGATCTAGAGAACAATTCTGAGTCTCGGGGGGAGGCAAGGTCAATAAAGCACATCTTGGAAGGTATGGTCTAGTGTTTAATAGGATCTAGGGAACAATTCTGAGTCTCGGGGGAGGCAAGGTCAATAAAGCACATCTTGGAAGGTATGGTCTATTGTTTAATAGGATCTAGGGAACAATTCTGAGTCTCGGGGGGAGGCAAGGTCAATAAAGCACATCTTGGAAGGTATGGTCTAGTGTTTAATAGGATCTAGGGAACAATTCTGAGTCTCGGGGGTGAGGCAAGTTCAATAAAGCACATCTTGGAAGGAGGTGGTAGTTCAGATAAATCACATGTTGGTTGGAAAGTTAATATAAATGACATCTGGGACGGACAATCTAAGATGGAACCTTTGTATAAAACTGTATTCCCTCCACCATGCCAAGGCCCGCGGCAAATTTTGGTAAACTGACAAAAATTATGGACAATCTGGGTAAAATAGCCAAATCTGTTTTGACGGGGGGCAGAAGCAAGGCATCGCCCCTTCAGCTTGATTTCTGGGGGAGGTGGGGTGCATCTGCCCCTCTTTCCTTGTTTTCTGATACTTCACGTCCAAAACATCCGAAGTCCCACGACGATAGCTGGTAGTTGGGGGAATGGGGAGGGAGAGGTCGTAAGGGAGGGTAAAATTTCGAACTTTTGGGACTCAAAATTTTTTCTTAATTTTTGCCATTTTTCTGCCGAATTTTGCCAATTTACCCACTTTTTGCCAATTTCCCGACGATTTTTGTTAATTTCGCATAATTCTTGCTCATGATCCACCAATTTTTGTTAATTGTCGGGAATTTATTCCCCTGATGACCAAACGTCGAAGCTGATTTGAAAATTTTGGGACTCAATTTTTCTTAATTTTTTGCCAATTATTTCCCAATTTTCCTATTTTTTGCAAAATTTTACGCGCGCCTTTGGAAAGGGGGCCAAGAACCTCAGAGAGATCATGATACTTCCCAGTGGTGACCAGCGCCACCCCAAGTGGGGTACGAGCCTCTGGAGGATAATCCCCCTGTCCCTCTATGAGCATGTTTTATTTTAATAATACATGTTCGTCGTGAACAAAATCTTCAGAAGATTTCTAATTAATAAGTACATAACAACTTGAAATCAGTCAAGATGTGATCGAACAGCCACAGACTATATATATACAGTGATTATTAGTTAACATTTTATATTTTCAGCAATAACCGTGAATATAATATTTAAAAAATTCCTCAGGAAAATACACTATATGTTACAATGCGCAGTGAGTGCACACATTCATCTGAAAACGCGGCTTCATTTGTTGAATATATAACCTGGTAGAAAGCGAAAATGAGAGTGCTTCGAAACATCTGCGTGCGAAACTAAAATACTTTAGAGCAGCACATGCATGTTTTTAGACTTTTGAACCTCAGTTGAAATTTGTGTTGTTTTTCAGATATCACACAGTTGGTCAACTGGGTCTGGCGACCTGTGTCTGGTTGTAAGCTATGTTGTTTTTCAGATATCAAATAGACGGCGAACTGGGCCTGATAACCCAAGTGGATCGACTTCATTCCGGTACTTTGCAAAACTCCATAGACGACATGTTCATATTTAACGGCAGTGATTGTTGAGCATAAATTGTTCGGCGAATGTTGGATTCCCGCAACGCAATATAATTAGTAAAATAAATATATCGAGGTCCAACAATTATCTGACAATTGTGCTAATTTCAAAACATTCTTCTCTGTTGCTAGCAGTGCCCCATCAGGCGTTTTAGATTCAAGGTGTAGACATGGAAAATCATTTGTAGTTACATTATTATAATTTTTGAGTTTTAAGCTTATCATTTCATCACAATCGAAAAAAATTGTCACAACGTTCGTTATTTGAAGGCAGCTAAAACACCCTCTAAAGTTCAGATAAATTGCTTAGTGCCAAGGTTTGTTATGTTTACTGCCGCAATGCTAGTTGCACTTAGTCTCGCGTTGCAGGTCTACCGCATGTTTTAAAGAGCGATTCCAATACAACATCGTAGGCGAAACATGATTCATAAATCTAACTACATGTTTGCATACTCTCATGAACTACTGCACAAAATTTACAATATCGGTTTAATAGTTTGTATTGGTTTAGGTATTATCTATAATTTCGGCAGTTTCTATGAGGGCTAAAAGCCACTGTATTCATAGGTGAGTTTAGCCATGTCAAAAAGTAAAGGACTGGTGTGCTACTGAAAAAATTGTGGAGGCCGCCTTTAGGCTGCTCTAATTTTGAAGTAAACTAGGAGCCCCCTATTGCTTCGCTTCTGATTTCCATCAATTTATTTGTAGATTCGAAATTCAAGAAACGAACCCAAAATTTGCAAACTCTTTGCATGACTTTATTTGCCAGAAAAGACTTACAATATAATGCTACGATTGCCAATGCATAGATACTAGTACCTATATATATTAAAACATCAGTTTTTTTATCGAGAACGGCATAGCATGAATTTGACTGACATAAATAACAGCATTTCCATTCCATGTTTTTGTATTAAAATATCTATATTTTACTGCCAACTGTTAGCGTTTTACGTATATAACTGTGTTCTGGATTCCGCTGTTTACGTAAGGGCAAGACTTTAAAGCCGCTTTGTGAATTTCGCTGTGCAGGTGATGGTAAGACTTTCGATCCACTTTTGTCGAAGCCGTCGTTTGGGTATGTGTAGAAAGTTAGAGCCGCTTTATAAATTTTGATGTTAAATATAGATTGAGACATTATAGCAACTTCGGGATTCCGAAAGCTAAAAGACAAAATATATTTAATTTTGGATTTAAAATACAGGGTTTGTCCAGATAATTCTGCTAAAAATGATCGCACCACTACTAAGTCAACAACCGCATGCGTATTTCAACATAGCATACATGTACAGTAAATATTTATTTTATCTGTACGTAACCTACGTTGTCCTAGGAGTGTTTAGTCCCACCGTAGATTACACACGAATTAACAGCAGGTTTCAATACAGCAGTGCGAGCACCAAGGAATATTATATTTTATGAGCTTAATCCTAAGGTCTTAATGTGCAACCCTTATAATGCGCATATTATATTTCACACACTAAAACAAGTTATAAAATTCTACACGCATTAAACAAATAAACGGCTGAACCGTACTCACCTTGATTGCGGAGCTTCTGAGGCCGACTGAGGCCCAGACATAACCGCTTAAATGAACTTTCTAAACCCGATTTCTTGGAACTCAAAAGAAATCTAGTTCTGAAATGTCTCTAACCCGTTAATTTTTAATATAATCGCTGCCAACTGGGTTATGAATTCTTAGAACTGTAAAATTCGCTCTCTAACATAAATATTAATTTCTGCGCTAGAGAACCCCTTTTTATGAAATTCTCGGAATATTAAACTCAAAACAAATTTCGGAAAATCCAGCAGAAATACACTTACATATTCGCTAATGTAAGTGTAATGGTTAGCGCACCCAAGGCTTATACTCAAATCCGTTAATTAAGCAAACTATAGCCCCGGCACACAAATTAAAAATTTTAAGTTGTTTAAAACTCTTATAAAGTTATAATTTTCAAGAATAAAATAAACTCTTATTATTGAATTAAGTACAGAAATAACATAGGGGATGAGATGCGTGACTCCTTAGCGGGTGATCCAATTGTGCCCAAATTTGGTATGGATGGTCTACAGCGTGCCCTATGGCGTTTGGCATTAAAATCCCATTTTGTGTTAGTCATCTTCCCTACCAGATCTTCATGTCGTGCCAGGTTTTTACGGCACATATAAATCTCGCATTAATATACAGGAAACTTCCAAGATTTCAACAACAATACATTTTAGAATGATTTTATACATACACTACACATCACACATACGAAACAGTCACCAGTTACACCACAGTATGTATTTTGTTCAAACAACAATAAACAACAACATACATACAGGTTGCTTGTGACACAGACAGCGAATAACATACACAATAAACCAGTAAACAACTGTAGATGACAATCTGTAAACGGATACATTTTCTCACCATAGAATGATTTTCACAGTAGTTCATCACATGAGGAAATTTGTTTGCCATGGCATGCATCGTTACATTACCCCCTCTGCCACATTAAATTTGTCCTCAGATTTCAAAATTTTGTTAATGCGCCATTATCCGCATGGTATACAACAATCAATCAAATAAAACCATTCACTTAAGCTTGAAACAAGGCAATCATTCGTTATCCGCCAATTATTTATTACAGTCAGTCTTCTTTTAACGGAATTATTTTTAACCAGTGTCTATTGTGTACAATGTTGAAACCAATCAACCACCGCGCTGTTAACCACCACCGTGATGCTGCACCATACTAATGCGAAATCACGCCAACTGTTCTTTATAAAAACTAATACATTCCGGATAGATATACCATGGCCACAATATCCGCACGCAGTAATTGCACCAAACCACCGTGAATACGAAAATATTCCTTCAGGATATGACGTGAAGTAGATACTGGCCAATTTGCTAGTGACCGGAGGAAAAGTAATATATTTGGCCTACAATTACGTTTGCAGATACTTGAGCGTTCGACGCAATCCACAATCACCATTCACAGACAACCATCATTCGTACACTTTACAACAGCGTGTTATGAATTTCAATTCCACGATCAGTGTAACAAAACACACAAACAAAATAAACACTAAGAACATTATATAACAAAACTAATACGTTGCATACCAATTTACAATAGTTCCGTAAACGGAACATCTAATACTATATGTATAAACTTGTCTACAAAATCAACCTAAACTAGTGGATACTAAATTTGTAAAAAATCGAGAACAAAATTCAGTCTTTAAATGATTTTTTATACTACAAATCTCATGTGAAAGATTCAGTGATTATTTAAAATTTGTATCATTTGCCATGGTACCAATTTTATTAGTTAAATTGTAGGTCTCACAGGCATGATATTGAACCCTAAAACTAAAAAAATGCTATTTTGCAGCTAATGGCTTGCTCAGAACTAAATATGGCAATTTTAATTGACCCGTTTATGCCCAAATCTATTTGTGTATTTGCAACGTTTGACAAACCCAAGCCGGCGCCAGGGATAGGACCTAGAACACGCCTTGAAAGTTGTTATCGTAAACACTGAGCTACCTGGAAGACGTTGATCGATTCCTTAAGGAGCCTCACAACCCTTAAATAGTTTTGTTAACGTTAAATTTGAGCTTTCTCTGAATAAAATCAGACATGATCTTTATTTATATCAGCAACAAAAAAATAAAAACATCTGTCACTACAGAGGCAGCTTACAAAAGTAAATCCATCATGTTTCCGGGCGGTTCTGTTCGCAAAGATCTTCCATTTATACTGCAGCCATACATGGTTTATTATTTGCATAAAAATGCTATATACAGATATGGCTTGTCCAAAGTGGGGAGCGGTATTTTCGGCTGCCCCCCCCCCGGCAACGCGGAGTTACCCCCGTCTCCTACACCCCTGCGAAAATTCGGCTACCCCCGGCTCAAAGCCCCCTGCTGAGAAAAATAAACGTCCAAACGCAACACAATCCGGCAAAAAAATATTGGCCCCCAGTTAAACCCGGCACCCCCCACAGGTGAGCCGGGCTCTCGGCTCAGGCCCCCGGCTATAATTTCCGAGGTTCGGACTGGCCAGGATATACATCATACATATTCAATACACACTTATAACATACAATGTATACATATACGTACATATATGTATCCACATAAACATATACGCAATTCACTTATATATATACGTATATACATACACAATTACGCATAAATATATTTTTTAATATTATATATATTATAACCAGCTGTTGTTTTTATGTGTCTAAAAACTTTTCTATTTCCAACTTTTTATTAAATCCTAATCTGAAGCATTGTATATTTTTATGTTCGCGGTAGCGCTGCAACATAATCAAATAGAAAATCATGCCAACAGCAATGAAGTGCAACGAATAGACTAAACAATTTTTTACGCACTAGCAAGGCTAACCAATTTGAATTACATTATAAGTATATTTATAGCTTATATGCATACTTATATATGCATATACGATATATATTTTATTATTTTTTATCGCCAGCGTGAACAGCGGAGGGCTCTTAGAGACATAAAATCCCCTGTGAGTCCATTTGAAAAAACATTCCGACGCACACAGGACATTATACCCCCTGGGTGTCTATTTTATAATTTAGCGGTACAGGCACACAAGAAATAATTAGCCTCGTGTGTCGTCAATGTATTAGAGGAGCGACAACAGGCAAGACTCAAGGGGACATAAATTCTCCCTGTGAGTCACCCTAGGGTAGCCAGGAGGGCGAGAAGCAGAACCGTTGGGATTCTAATCCAAGAATTGGTCAAAATCTCGCAACTTCCTTGAGTTGAGATTTTTTTGAGCTAGACAATTTTACACGGTAATGCAAAGGCACGTAACACCGAAAATGCACACACAAATGTGATGTATAAAACCATATATTTAGGGTTCACCGAGAAAAAGACCTGTTTGACCATTTTTACACGGGATTAAACCCCTGAGGAACATATATACTGAAACAACGTCGAACTGGATGGCTACTAAACCGGAGCCCAGTTCGCAAACAAATTGTATTAAAGTACACATATGTAAAATAAATATGCGCAGGGTTTGAGAACCGACCCAAGATTTATTATTTTTTTACCATTGAGCACAATATGCATTACATACATGCGGCTAGATAGCCACTAAACCGAAGCCTAGCCGAAGACAAACGGTAATTATGTACTAAAGTACACATATCTAAAGGACACGAGCAAAACATTGAGTGTGAGTTTTTTTTCGAGTGAGTGGTCCAACACGAGCATTAAACCAATTTAAGAATGTCCAGACGACCCCGTTGCTCACACGAAACTGCCTACCAGGGATGCCGTCAACAGTGCATCCTCACTGTTGTGTGACCTCATGTACACGAATGATTTTCATCACCTGGTTAGAGCAGGGGACATGAAAGATTTTCTGTGAGCAACATGAGCTTAAAACTGAGAAAGCCCCCTCTCTGTTTACACCAAAAAGGACTAGTACACACATCCAATTATGAAACAAATCCAATCATAAAATAGGATTTATCAAACTTAAAACGAAATTTGAATATTGGATTGGTGGATTAGCTCTTTCCGTAAGTTCAAAAAAATTCTTTTTCAAATTTTGGGCAAGACATATTTATAAAAGTTTATCAATTTTTGTTAAGCCACGCAATTTTCTATACCAAGTGTCAACAAGGTCCTTAAGTTTTTGTAAATTTTTTGCTAAGTTATCCTACTTATATAAAAAATTTTTGTTGAACCGTTAAAAAGTTTTTCACATAATGAGGTATTCGTACAGACGTTCATGCATAGCCCGAGTACTACCGTAAAAGCTATTCTTTTAAACAAGTAAACAAATTCATTACTCACCTAAGTTGAGCTTACACTCATAATATTTTTTGTTCCCACTTCCCTAGATACTTGTGTCTGATCATTGCCATTTGTAATGCACCAACGGAATATTTCTGTGCAATGAACCATAATCACAACTTTCTTGACCCTCTAAAAACCTGGAAACATCAAACTGAGAAGCATCGCTTCTCCATAAACAAATAGTGACACACTCATCAGGCTTATTTTGAAATTTCATTTCCAGTAACTAGGCTGTTTTTCACTAGAGAAACGACATGAAAGTTAATCCGAAATTATTTTAAGTGTGCTTAGGACAGTTACATTTTGTGAAACAAACTTGGCCTTAGAGTTTAGTGAACGGATGAAGTTGAACTCAGATAGTACAAAAGAATTTTTTTAAATAATATCAAACGATCGGAAAAGTTTGTGAACTAAATAATCTAACATGCACGGAGTATCTTTCACATTTAGCCTCAATTTTTGATTACTTTTGTTATCCAAATTTCAACATTTTAACGAAATGGTCCGAGAATCGGGGTTCAGGAATCCTTTGTGATAATTTGTTTAAAAAACACATTTCAATATTTTCGAGGATCTAATGAATGCTGTTCTATCATTAAAATTATAACATAGTATTTTTATAGAAGTTTCTGAAAATTAATAAAAAAACTGATATGAATAAGTTGAATCCTAAAACAATTTTTGCACCAACGAAAAGTTCGTGGAATAAATAACTATGTTATGTCACCCAAGAAAGGACTCAGAAAACCGACTATGCTGGCTTCAATTTTTCTTTTTTAATTTGGCCTGAATTTTGCAGCAATTTTTGAACCGCTTGATTTGATGATTTAAGATGAATCTGACAGAAACTATTTTTTGGTTTCATAGTACTGCAAACAAAAATAGCATACTCAATTGGGGCTTTATATAGATTATCAAATTCCACCCGGTTTGAGAAAAAGTCCTGCGTTAAGGGCAACGTATTAGACCCCAGCTTACCTGAGGCTGCAAATATGTTTTGAAGTTCGATACCGTCCATAACTTCTTTTTTGATCAATAATGAAAATGCACCGATTTGCATCACTCTATTGAAAGAGTGTAGGCTTTTGCATTGCAGTATTCTGAATCCCAAGAGATATAGCCCCTCCCCCATAATCAACGCAAAATTTATTGTTTATACAGTCGTTGGTGACAATTACGATAAACTCCTGTAGAGCAAACACATACAAACAAATACACCGCGTATTAACACTAATTATGATAGGTGCATACGTCGCTTCACGTGTTATGAGCATTATTGTGCACTCCACTTTTCCATTTCTAAATTTACATAAAATCACATGAGTAGGCTTATCATGAATAATAAATGGTCTCCGTTCTATCAAATGCGGGATCAAATTTTTAGTCTTTCTAAATGCACAGATTCTATCTTGTCTACTAGAAGATATCTCCTTAAAACACCCCGTTGTCATTTCCGTCTGGCAAAGATTAATTTCAGTATCACTTGTTCTCTCACGACCTCAGTGTTGACGTTAACAGATATTTGAGTTTGTTTAATGTTACCAACATTCCTAATATTCGATTCGCAATGTTTCGCCATCCTAGTCTTCGCAGTTTTTATTTGACCATAAGAGGACACGACCGCTGGATCTCTCTGCTTTGAGTTACGTCAACAAAAGATATCAGCATGTTTCCGTACTGACATGTCATGAGAAGTTTTCGATATAACTTTAACGTGAGCGCCTGACAACATGTAACGGTCGGTGCACCTGACAACTGTCTGAGGACCCTTTCGGGTTCCTGCATTTTGGCTAATATTCGACATTTTATTACATGTAGAAAATTTACTAGACGTTCAATATTCTTTGCATAGACATCTACTGACTCGCTGATACCTTGCCGTCTCTCCCTCAATTGTGCACCATAATTATATGTGACATACTTCGGTACCAAAGTTTCAAATTAATTGGTTTTCAAAACATCATGGTTTTTCTTAATTTCACAAGACATATTTTCCCATTTCCAAGCAGCTTCGCTCCGTAAAAAAGCCGGTAGAATACGACCCATTTAATCCTTAGACCACTTGTTTGCAAAAGAAATGCCTTCTAAAATTCCTATCCATTCTTCAAGATCATATCCCAAGTTTCCGTAATAAAGAGGGATATCTTCAGTTTTAAAATATTAGGTTGTTTCTTGCGTGCCCCTCCAATCCCATTTTGATCAAAATTCATTGTTTTTTCCAGTACACATCCAATCGCATGAAAACAAAATGGAACACTTTGGGCTACCCCCAAATTCTTTAAGAATAATTCACCAATATTATTTCCAATCAGAGACTTTAATCAACTGAAGTTTACCCTTGTTCGCAGTTCTCACCTAGTTCGACAGTCCAGGCTTGCGGCACCAAAATGTAGCCGATGTGGTCCTAGGGGTGTTTAGTCCCACCGTAGATTACACACGAACTAACAACTATACGAGCACCAAAGTTATTTTATTTTAGGTCAAATAAAATAAATTCTTGTTATAGGTATTATCGTACATATTATTGGTATTATCGTACATGTAACGATACTTGCCAGGGCATGCATCGTTACATGTACGAACCATTTCCCGGTAGTATTTTATAACAGAAAAATTACACTAAATTTCCCAAAACCATTGGTTTTCCAGGGCGAAGAGGTTATTCCTTACTTATTTTGCAAGCTTTCTATCTAATAGTGTATATGCTATGAATGTTCAAACCAAATTGTACTAATCAATCTCAAGTTATAACCAACACCAACTCAGCCGACAAAATGTTGGTCCAAAATATGAAGTTTTGACAACGTTACGGTCTCATGAAGGGCTTATTTGATTTATGTTATTACATCCAGCAAGTTGGTGTATGCCACATACCTCGAGAAAAATTTAGCGCCTTATCTATGCCCCTTACTAGAGTTATATGCGATAACGCCTTATTCTGAACTCATTTTGGCCCGAAACAATAGTTTTGTTCAATCCCTGCTTGAAAACAAAACAAAATACAGGCAAATTATTTTCTTATATGTGCAATTCTATGATACTATTGAATGCTAAGTAATTTGGGTAATCCTGCCAATTGGTTCTAGAGTTATAGGTGTTGTAACAGAACTGTATATTACAGCTATTCTAAAGGATGATCTATCTTTGGATAAATTTATTCAGCAATAGATGAAAAACTACACTAATAAACTACATAAATTTCTGTTGTTTAGTAGCTGTATTCTACTAATAACTGGTTGTCGTTGATTGACATTTTCAACTCATACCCAACTACGCTATAATGTCCACACTAATATTTGCCTAAAGCTCAAAAAGGATCATAGTTTTATTGCTGAATTAATATCTACATACGCCTAGCGTAAACACCCAACGGTAAATACATTACTTCTCTTCTACAAATATATATTGTATATATTGATATGTATCAAAAGACCCCAAGTTATCGTCAGGTACCGGGTTTGCTTTGCTGTTTCGTGGCATTAGCAGCCAGAGTTACCGAAGCATAAGCTTTACACTACATGCCCGTTCTGATACCGAAACTCTGTTTACCTTCTGTGTAAGCTTATACCTATTTTGCATTGCTTACCCAATATATCCCAATATTTATCCATGTGTTATATATACATGTTTGCATGAGTTTCGGTATCAGAACGGGCATGTAGTGTAAAGCTTATGCTTCGGTAACTCTGGCTGCTAATGCCACGAAACAGCAAAGCAAACCCGGTACCTGACGATAACTTGGGGTCTTTTGATACATATCAATATATACAATATATATTTGTAGAAGAGAAGTAATGTATTTACCGTTGGGCGTTTTACCCTAGGTGTACAGAGATATTAATTCAGCAATAAATCTATGATCCTTTTTGAGCTTTAGGCAAATATTAGTGTGGACATTATAGCGTAGTTGGGTATGAGTTGAAAATGTCAATCAACGACAACCAGTTATTAGTAGAATACAGCTACTAAACAACAGAAATTTATGTAGTTTATTAGTGTAGTTTTTCATCTATTGCTGAAAATAAATTTATCCAAAGATAGATCATCCTTTAGAATAGCTGTAATATACAAACTCTGTTACAACACCTATAACTCTAGAACCAATTGGCAGGATTACCCAAATTACTTAGCATTCAATAGTATCATAGAATTGCACATATAAGAAAATAATTTGCCTGTATTTTGTTTTGTTTTCAAAGCAGGGATTGAACAAAACTATTGTTTCGGGCCAAAATGAGTTCAGAATAAGGCGTTATCGCATATAACTCTAGTAAGGGGCATAGATAAGGCGCTAAATTTTTCTCGAGGTATGCTGCATACACCAACTTGCTGGATGTAATAACATAAATCAAATAAGCCCTTCATGAGAATGTAACATTGTTAAAACGTCATATTTTGGACCAACATATTGTCGGCTGAGTTGGTGTTGGTTATAACTTGAGATTGATTAGTACAATTTGGTTTGAACATTCATAGCATATACACTATTAGATAGAAAGCTTGCAAAATAAGTAAGGAATAACCTCTTCGCCCCTGGGAAACCAATGGTTTTGGGAAATTTAGTGTAATTTTTCTGTTATAAAATACTACCGGAAAGTGGTTCTTACATGTAACGATGCATGCCCTGGCAAGTATCGTTACATGTACGATAATACCAATAATATGTACGATAATACCTATAACAAGAATTCCTTTTATTTGACCTAAAATAAAATAACTTTGGTGCTCGTATAGTTGTTAGTTCGTGTGTAATCTACGGTGGGACCACACCCTTAGGACCACATCGGCTACATTTTGGTGCCGCAAGCCTGGACTGTCGAACTAGGTGAGAACTGCGAACAAAGGGTAAACTTCAGTTGATTAAAGTCTCTGATTGGAAATAATATTGGTGAATTATTCTTAAAGAATTTGGGGGTAGCCCAAAGTGTTCCATTTTGTCTTCATGTGATTTATGTGTATGGAAAAAACAATGAATTTTGATCAAATGGCATTGGAGGGGCACGCAAGAAACAACCTAATATTTTAAAACTGAAGATATCCCTCTTGTATTACGGAAACTTGGGATATGATCTTGAAGAATGGATAGGAATTTTAGAAGGCATTTCTTTTGCAAACAAGTGGTCTAAGGATTAAATGGGTCGAATTCTACCGGCTTTTTTACGGAGCGAAGCTGCTTGGAAATGGGAAAATATGTCTTGTGAAATTAAGAAAAACCATGATGTTTTGAAAACCAATTAATTTGAAACTTTGGTACCGAAGTATGTCACATATAATTATGGTGCACAATTGAGGGTAATAGAATGCAAGGTATCAGCGAGTCAGTAGATGTCTATGCAAAGAATATTGAACGTCTAGAGTAAATTTTCTACATGCGTAATAAAATGTCGAATATTAGCCAAAATGCAGGAACCTGAAAAGGTCGGATAAGTTGTCAGGTGCACCGACCGTTACATGTTGTCAGGCGCTCACGTTAAAGTTATATCGAAAACTTCTCATGACATGTCAGTACGGAAACATGCTGATATCTTTTGTTGACGTAACTCAAAAGCAGAGAGATCCAGCGGTCGTGTCCTCTTATGGTCAAATAAAAACTGCGAAGACTAGGATGGCGAAACATTGCGAATCGAATATTAGGAATGTTGGTAACATTTAAAAATAAATGACAATATTGTTAACGTCAACACTGAGGTCGTGAGAGAACAAGTGGATACTGAAATTAGTCTTTGCCAGACGGAAATGACAACGGGGTGTTTTAAGGAGATATCTTCTAGTAGACAAGATAGAATCTGTGCATTTAGAAAGACTAAAAATTTGATCCCGCATTTGATAGAACGGAGACCATCGATTATTCATGATAAGCCTACTCATGTGATTTTATGTAAATTTAGAAATGGAAAAAGCGGAGTGTACAATAATGCTCATAACACGTGAAGCGACGTATGCACCTATCATAATTAGTGTTAATACGCGGTGTATTTGTTTGTATGTGTTTGCTCTACAGGAGTTTATCGTAATTGTCACCAACGACTGTATAAACAATAAATTTTGCGTTGATTATGGGGGAGGGGCTATATCTCTTGGGATTCAGAATACTGCAATGCAAAAGCCTACACTCTTTCAATAGAGTGATGCAAATCGGTGCATTTTCATTATTGATCAAAAAAGAAGTTATGGACGGTATCGAACTTCAAAAATATTTTTGCAGCCTCAGGTAAGCTGGGGTCTAATACGTTGCCCTTAACGCAGGACTTTTCTCAAACGGGTGGAATTTGATAATTTATAAAGCCCCAATTGAGTATGCTATTTTCTGTTTGCAGTACTATGAAACCAAAAAATAGTTTCTGTCAGATTCATCTTAAATCGTCATCAAATCAAGCGGTTCAAAAATTGCTGCAAAATTCAGGCCAAATTAAAAAAGAAAAATTGAAGCCAGCATAGTCGGTTTTCTTTGAGTCCTTTCTTGGGTGACATAACATAGTTATTTATTCCACGAACTTCTTCGTTGGTGCAAAAATTGTTTTAGGATTCAACTTATTCATATCAGTTTTTTTATTAATTTTCAGAAACTTCTATAAAAATACTATGTTATAATTTTAATGATAGAACAGCATTCATTAGATCCTCGAAAATATTGAAATGTGTTTTTTAAACAAATTATCACAAAGGATTCCTGAACCCCGATTCTCGGACCATTTCGTTAAAATGTTGAAATTTGGATAACAAAAGTAATCAAAAATTGAGGCTAAATGTGAAAGTATACTCCGTGCATGTTAGATTATTTAGTTCACAAACTTTTCCGATCGTTTGATATTATTTAAAAAAATTCTTTTGTACTATCTGAGTTCAACTTCATCCGTTCACTAAACTCTAAGGCCAAGTTTGTTTCACAAAATGGAACCGTCCTAAGCACACTTAAAATAATTTCGGATTAACTTTCATGTCGTTTCTCTAGTGAAAAACAGCCTAGTTACTGGAAATGAAATTCCAAAATAAGCCTGATGAGTGTGTCACTATTCGCTTTAGCGAGAAGCGATGCTTCTCAGTTTGATGTTTCCAGGTTTTTAGAGGGTCAAGAAAGTTGTGATTATGGTTCATTGCACAGAAATATTCCGTTGGTGCATTACAAATGGCAATGATCAAACACAAGTATCTAGGGAAGTGGGAACAAAAAATATTATGAGTGTAAGCTCAACTTAGGTGAGTAATGAATTTGTTTACTTGTTTAAAAAGTAATAGCTTTTACGGTAGTACTCGGGCTACACGATGGTACGTCTGTACGAATACCTCATTATGTTGAAAAGCTTTTTAACGAATTCAACAAAAATTTTTTATATAAGTAGGATAACTTAGCAAAAAATTTACAAAAACTTAAGGACCTTGTTCTTGACACTTGGTATAGAAAATTGCGTGGCTTAACAAAAATTGATAAACTTTTATAAATATGTCTTGCCCAAAATTTGAAAAAGAATTTTTTTTGAACTTACGGAAAGAGCTAATCCACCAATCCAATATTCAAATTTCGTTTTAAGTTCCGAGTGACCCGATTTTATGATTGGATTTGTTTCATAAATTGGAATGTGCGGTAGTAGTCCTTTTTGGTGTAAACAGAGAGGGGGCTTTCTTAGTTTTAAGCTCATGTTGCTCACCAGAAAATCTTTCATGCCCCCGGCTCTAACCAGGTGATGAAAATCATTCGTGTACATGAGGTCACACAACAGTGAGGATGCACTGTTGACGGCATCCCTGGTAGGCAGTTTCGTGTGAGCAACGGGGTCGTCGGGACATTCTTAAATTGGTTTAATGCTCGTGTTGGACC
Source organism: Trileptium ribeirensis (assembly GCA_030248225.1). NCBI lineage: Eukaryota > Metazoa > Nematoda > Enoplea > Enoplida > Thoracostomopsidae > Trileptium > Trileptium ribeirensis. Next base: position 21,649 of record JASANE010027956.1, read on the forward strand.
ACTCACTTGAAAAAAAACTCACACTCAATGATTTGCTCGTGTCCTTTAGATATGTGTACTTCTAGTACATAATTACCGTTTGTCTTCGGCTAGGCTTCGGTTTAGTGGCTATCTAGCCGCATGTATGTAATGCATATTGGTGCTCTATGAAAAAAAAATAATAAATCTTGGGTCGGTTCGGAAACCCTGCGCATATTTATTTTACATATGTGTACTTTAATACAATTTGTTTGCGAACTGGGTCTCCGGCCTACCCATACCCATCCAGTTCGACGTTGTTTCAGTATATATGTTCCTCAGGGGTTTAATCCCGTGTAAAAATGGTCAAACAGGTCTTTTTCTCGGTGAACCGTAAATATATGGTTTTATACATCACATTTGTGTGTGCATTTTCGGTGTTACGTGCCTTTGCATTACCGTGTAAAATTGTCTAGCTCAAAAAAATCTCAACTCAAGGAAGTTGCGAGATTTTGACCAATTCTTGGATTAGAATCCCAACGGTTCTGCTTCTCGCCCTCCTGGCTACCCTAGGGTGACTCACAGGGAGAATTTATGTCCCCTTGAGTCTTGCCTGTTGTCGCTCCTCTAATACATTGACGACACACGAGGCTAATTATTTCTTGTGTGCCTGTACCGCTAAATTATAAAATAGACACCCAGGGTATAATGTCCTGTGTGCATGGAATGTTTTTTCAAATGGACTCACAGGGGATTTTATGTCTCTAAGCGATACG
>JASANE010027957.1:0-45567 GCA_030248225.1 Trileptium ribeirensis
AAATAATCGGAAAATTTCTAAACAATTACTTCGCTTCAGTATTCGTTCATGAAAACACTGCCGCTATTCCAAATTTCGCCACTCGCACATCTGCCACCATTTCTGCTGGCTTGTTGATGCAAAATCTGTCGCTAAAACAATCGCCCGTTCGAAAGCCTCGGCGGATCCAGGCCCTGACAATATCAGCAATATAATCCTTCAGGAGTGTTCCGTTTATTTGTCAAAACTATTCGAACTTGCAATGTCGACTGCAATAGTGCCGAGTGACTGGTTTTTGCCCCTAGTGATTGCAATCCTAAAAAGGGGCAGCCACTTCATAAACGGAACTACCGTCCTATCAACTTACCATCAGGTCTCTGTAAAATCATGGAATCGTCAAGTCTGCACTGGTTACTTATGCCATCGAGAATGGACTCTGCTTATGAACTTCCATATATACAGTTGGGCTTCATCCCGGGTCGATCTTGCGAACTGCAGATTTTAAACTATCTTGGCTGCCTCGCACGCATCATTGATACCGGCGACAGCGTTGATGTCATTTACATTGATCTGACCAGACTTTGACAGAGTGCCACACGAACAACTTTTTTTAAAGTTTGGATCGTGTAGAATTTGCGATCCACTGTTAGGTTGGCAAAGATCATTTCTCAGCTCCCGCAGCCAATGTGTCGTCGTTAACGGTACTCGATCGGAGCCGTTGCCAGTCACGTCTGGTTTTCCCCAGAAATCTATGCTTGAACCCATCTTATTTCTTTTTATATTAATGATCTAGTCGATTCTATTAGTAGCGGAGTATGGATGTTTGCCGACGATTTGAAGATACTCCGCCGAATCCCGCGTTACATGCCCGAACTCGCAATTGAGGACCTACAAAATGACATGATCTCGCTGTCAAACTGGAGCTCATAGAGTTCATTGGCTCATACAATTAAATATAGACAAATTTGCCTGCTTGCAGTTTGGTATCCAAAATCCCGTCAATGAGTACCTCGTTGATCAACAACCTCTCCGGCGTGTCGACAACATAAAAACACCTTGGCGTCACCGTATCAACGTCTCTGAAGCCATCAGCTCATTGTGCTCGCATCATTGCTAAAGCTACAACAGAACTTCGATTAATGAAGCATACTCTCCTATGCTGGGACAAATACAATTTCACAGCCTTATACTTTGCCCTTGTCCGCTCCAAGCTTGAATACGATAGTTCTGCATGGTAGGCTTATTTGAAGAGACATCGATCTAATGAAAATGTTCTCCAAAATCACTCCGTGATGAGCCGTACGAGACCCGCCTTGAACGCCTTGGACTGCAAATTTTTTGCTTCCACTTGGTAAAAACACCCCGAAAGTATAAAATTTGCTCAAAATATGTAGGCACTAAAACTCCGTCTTGAAACCAAAAATTTCGCAATTCAAATAGCTCTTTTCCATCAAAAACGTTTTGGCAGTGTTTCTGACACGTTTTTAACCATTTTCCTCGTGTAAAAAAGTCCCGTGGTGCGGAACCAGGGCCCCCGGCTCACGCCGGCTGACAAAATTTTCAGCGAATAGAGCACGCAGTTCTGGTAGGGGGGATAAAATGTTCAATTTTTGACCATTTCTCCAAAACAACGAATGTTAATTAACAGTACAAGCTAATATTTTAACACCACGGTCTTTGTGCAATACTAAGAACCCACATTACGACTATCAGCCAACCTTTCAGGAACATGATAAGTGAAATGTCGCCTCAATCGGTGTGCAGTGTTTTGTTCAATATAGCGCGTTTCCATCATGTTTGTGTCTCAGCTGTGCCAGATGTATTCTTGTTGGTTCAATCTAACCAGTTTCTTTTGTTGACAGTCCACCCAGTGCTGCGTAGAATTGTATATATATGCAAAAGAATGACTCAATTTCGATTACGTTAACGAGGCTCCTATTAATAAGCCCCCAATCCGAATTTCCTCCAGCCTTTGGTATTCAAAGCCCGAATCACACCACCTCCTCGCTTTAAAACTTCTGAAAGGGTTAAAAAGTCTGAAGATGAGAAACTTATTTATACGTCACTACCACATGATTGGACTGACGTTGCAAAGGTGTTTACTAGTGTTGTGCCGGGGCAAGAATTTTACCGAGGCTGGGCCAACCGAAAAGTACTATGTGCTCGATTATCAATCGCATATACATACATGTCGACATAGGGGTGGGAGAGAGTAAAATACCCCTGGGAACGTGGACCCTCCCGCGGAGTGAGGCGAAAATTTGACGCCGGCGACCAAAAAAGGTCCTCACTACCGTACCGACCCCCCCAGAAAAATTTCGCCGGCTACCGGGGGTTCCACCTATTGGGATATCTACCCTACCCCACTTTCACGTATGCATGGTCGGTATGTATACATATATATAACAATAGCAAAATCATTGTTTAATACTATTCTTCAAGGTTATCACGTAAAAATAAATTTGTTGTCTGTTGTACTAATTTGGTACCAACAATATACTTTCTGAAACAGTGGCCCCGGCACCTAAATTTTGCCTTTCCGGGGCTTCGAAGTTGACTCGGCCCGGGGCAAAATTTTTTGCCCCTGGCCAGGGGCTAAACCCGGTACATCCCTAGTATGTACCTAAGATATGAAATTCAGGCTCACCATCTAAAAGTTTTCAAACTTTGCGGAAAGGCCAGATTCAGAGCAATAAAATTACGCTGTGAAAATGAAATGCGAAGCTATGACGATAGGTTTACTTACTTTAGATTTGCTTTTGCTCTTCACAGACTTCTTTGGCGATTTCTTTGGAGACGGCATTGTTACGATTACGGACCAAACAAGATTCGATACGCGTTAAAATTATGTCAAAACAGAGATAAATCCTCAAAGAAGTCTAGCGCTAATAGACATCAGTGATTTTACCGCCACATGACAAATAAAATGGGTTTAACACCGATTTCAGCCAAAATCGGTGTAAATTCGTATATGTATATTCCATTGGAGAATTTGGTAATTTTTCGTGCCTCAGGTTAATTACCCGGGGACCTGGGCGGAGGCCGAAATTTCCCGGAGGGCACCCATTCCCGTATTTGGAGATACCGTGCAACTAGGTCTCTTGATGCGAGCTCTGACATTTTCGGTGCCACCCGGTTAGATTTTGCCTTTTAAAAATAGCATTAGTTCAAAGAGCCCTCCATTGCATTACAATCTTGCCTGGGAAAAGGACCCGGGAGGGGGTATGCTGGTTCGGAATGGGGCCCAATTTTCCCAAAAGAAAAACGTTCAAAATTATCTGAAGAAACTCTTCGAAAGCGCTTGTGATGGAGGAAAGAAAGGCTATTTTGAAGCATATTTAAAACTTACGAAATTTTGGCTTCATGATGGAATTTGAGTATATAAAAATTTTGAACAAATGCTTTGTCATTTGGGATGTTTTTACCGAGCGGAGACAAATTTTGCCAGAGAGCATGAATCAGGGGGCGCACCGTGTTTGCATGAGGCACTTTAAAATGCCAGCCCCCCAATTTCGAGAGCCCCGTAGTCAGGCGCGGTTTTAGAAATGTCTAACAGGGGGCGGGCGGGCGGATCTTTAGGTTTTCGAAAACTATGTTTGAGTTAATGAGTTATGAGTGACACAGACAGACATTTATAATTCTATTTCTGGGCAATATTTGTGGAAAATTCACTCTCCTCTTTGCAACAATTTTAACATACGTTTTACAATAGCTACCTGATAGCGACCTGTATTAGTGCTTCTTTAAAATTAAATCCTGCCTGTAGCACAGTTAGAACGATTGATCGGTATTTTAATTTCCAGCGTTCGAATTCTTGTTCAGCCGAGCGTTTATCACTATGCAGAAGCTGTTTGGTTTCAATATAAAAATCCACAGCTTCAGAAATGTCGTTGTAACTTGGGTTCGGCGCGGACTGAGGTAGATGCGACGACAAGCACCATGAGATTCAAAACTTGCGTGGAGCTGACTCAGGACACCATCAATAAAAGAAATATAAACTGTGGCACGATAAAATTCATATGGACTTAGGTGCAGCTGGTGTGTTCGTCGACACCTTCCTGCAGAAGCGAGACGATCAATGTCCAGATGATTTTTCACCTCACAAGCATGGCTCCAGACGTTTTGGAAATTTCCACTTCCCGTGGCCGCTCCTCCACGATTCAAGTTGCTCCACCAGAATGTGTATCTCGTTGACGCACTCATAAAGATTTCGTCCGACAGACTGCAATGATACAGCTATGTGTTTAATGGCGCACAGTACATAACGAACAATGATCAGGTGATAGCGGCAAGAAGACCGGTGGCTTGCCCAACAGTTTATAGGTATTGGTCAGTTTCATGTTGAGCAATATTTTCAAACGCTGCAGCCACACAAGGATACAGCTCCGAGAAAGTCAAACATGCAGTGTGACGTTCAACCACCTGGTGTCCCTAAGCTTAGGCAGAACCGTTTCAGTTGCATTAGGATTCAAGGCTTCCACCAATCTTTTGAGGAAAGCAAATCGCTTTGGCGATGCGAGAAAGAATACGACGACGGACGACATTACTCCGAATGTGGACCGAATTTCATGAACCTCTGACGCTTTGGTAACGGGTTAAGGGTCCATGTTAAGTGATCTCTGTGTGCAAACAGGACAAAAATTTTCTGCCTTCGAAACCGGACTGGGGGCGGCCATCTCTCCAAAACCGCCCGTGCCCGTAGTTCATACAAACACTAGGCAATTCTTTTACAAAAACTAGTTGCTAAATTTAATTTTTTATTACTTTCAGCTAAAACACTGGTTGAAAATTTGTTTTAACCTCTGTAGGTTTTGCACCATTTGTGAGCGAGGCCATTTATTAACAATTTAAGATTTCAAAACTGGGACCCCTGATTAACACAGGGGAAAATTCATGCATCCTGGCAATACCCCATGTCCTCCCGATCCCGAACCAGTTCACCTCCAACCCGTTCATGCCCTGACAAAATTTTCACCGGAATGAAGCCAGTCAAATAGAAAATATATAGATTATTGGTATATACCATGGTTCCCGCGGAAATTTGTTGACATTTTTCCAGACCCAAAAAAGTGCCGTGGATATGTCTGAAAAAAAAAAACAAAAAATAATTAAAATCGATTAGTCACGAACAACACGCAACTTTTTAAAAACTATTTTTGAAGTTTCCAAATTATTCCAGGTTTTCCATGCTTTCTGTACCATAACGGCCCAAATTCCATGTTTGACATGTTTTCCATGCCGCGCGAGGACCTTGATATAAAATTATAAAGTTTAATACCACTCCATCTTACGATTGTTGCATGGAAACTTCCATACACCAGGACTCGCTCAAACTTTATTTTTCAAATTGTAAAACTTTCGCACATACACTAGAAAACTCTATCGAGATTGCAGAGCGTAATGAAACATACACCTACGCCTTTGTGTACACAGCCAACCACCATTCGTCAACATGGTATATGTGGATATCACACAGCACCGCACAAGTTAGAACAAAACTAAAATCGACAATAAGTTTCGCATGCCCGAAAACCCCCATTTGCAAGCTATCAGCCCCAGGACGTGACAATGAAATTAGGAATCACGGGTTAGCAAAATCCCAGGAAATTAAGGTCGACGAACCACGGGGGCGCCATACCCCCGTCCCCTTGGAACCATGGCTCGCAAAGCGAAACCAACGCCGGCAATGAGTTTCCTATGCCCGAAAACTACCAAGGTATACTTTTGCCGCCCAAGACGCCAGAACAAATTTTCAAATTTTGGGTCGAGGAACCACGAGAGTGTCATACCTCAAACTTCATAACTCTAGAATCGGAGGCATACCTACGTAATTGAAAAACAAAAAGGCATCAGCATTTATCATTTACTACGAAATAAAATCAGCCAGAGAAAAAATTTAGTTACGTACGACAAAAATAACCTTGTTTCCCTTAAAAATGGTGTAAAAAGGTTCATTTTGACCTCCAACCCCGGAACCAGACCACAAATCAAAACAAAAACTCTGGTGGATGTACACGGAAAATCGACCATGCCGTTTCGAATGAGCCCAAGATAAAAATCCAACACTAGATTGGAAAGTAGCTTGCGTTACGGCAACCTCACTGGACGGACGGACCACTGCTTTGAGCATCTACACTGCTCGTTAAATGACATAACAAAAGCAGCATTACAAGTTGCTTATATGCAATCGATGTCCAGATCTTTAGGTTCCCATTCGGGATCATGCTATGACGCTGTTAACTGTTGGACGACGTCATGGCTGGAGTTTCCATTGGCTTTTCGCTAATAAGCTGCAATATTTAAATGAGTCAAAAACTAAGCTATTCAATTATCAAATTAGCTTATTGCATTCAGGTTATTTATGAATTATATTGTTACGCATGATGCCTGCCTACGCAGAAAAGTAGTGATTTTCATGATGTTAATATTTTATCTATGTGGTAAGCGTGACAGTGATGAGAATCGAATCGACAGTGATAGCATAGTTATGTGGTTTGTGTATATAGTCGCGATCTCCATCAGACTTGTCTAGGTTTGTGTGGAGCGGTGTTCAGCGTACTTTCGAACAATATCTCGTATTATTTGGTTTTGCATTGTTTGTAATGGTACGGCAAAAAATATGTTTAACAGTTTAGCTACTTAACTAAGAAGTATGACGCACTTGAACGTCATTTCAACGCCATGGAAGCAAGGTGATCTCACGAAGTAAGCGATCCGTCGGCCGAGATGTGCAACAGCGGAACCATTGAACGCTGTCGCTCTGACGCATTTTAATACAACAAATTTATTCAGTTCCTATGGTACATACGAGACTTTACATTTACTGCAGTGTTCCGCTTCAATACGACTCGAGAATGAGAATTCAATAAGCGTCGTCCACACAGCATGTTTACTAGTGTTCGCATAATATTGCCACATATTCATAATAAGGTAGAAAAATTTGTTGTACCAAATGTTATAAATCAAGATCAGAAATATAAGGAGTCTATGTTGATGATTTCCGAGTTAACAAAAACGAGTTTGACTGTAATGAGGAGGCTCTTTTGAAGCTCTTGAGTGCTGTTACGCAACAACAACATAGTTTATTACCGGTCAAGCCAGCATTATTACATAGGACTGTTATGCATTGTCCATACTCACAGTGCCGTCGGCGTTTGGACAAAAAACCTAACATCACTCGTGTAATCCAGATCTTCAGCCGAGGCGATCCGCTGGTAACGATAAGCACATGGTTGTACAACATGGCAAGTTGGTCCCTTTATATCATATATCCGCTTGGTTCGTGTAGCGTTCGATCGTAACGAAGCTGGGCTCTCCAAATAAATTTGGGAGGGTGGGTGGGTTAGGGCATTTTTCGGTTCCCCTGGTTCAAAACAGGTGCCTCCAATTCATACACCTTGGCAACATTTTAGGCACCCCAAGATTCACCGCCTCTGGGAAATTTTTTTAGTTTCCAATCGATCTAATGTACAAAAAATTTGATCAAAATTTGTACTAAAAATTCCGCTCTGAAGCCAAAAAATTCTCAAATTCTGTCAAAATTTGCTTCAAATCACTTTTTCTCACCATCAAAAGCGTTTTGGAACAGTTTTTCTCTTGGCAAAATGCCCCCTGACAAAATCGGCGCCCAGGTGTACTAATAATCTTGACATTGTGCCAGAAAAAGAGAAAAAGACAAAAGAGAGCGAAAAAAGAGGAAAAAAAAGAAAAAAGGAAAAAAACAAAAAAAACACCGCAAAAAAAAAGAAAAAAGACCAAAAAAACAAACCAAAAAGTAAATGGATCGTAATGTGTTGTGTTACATGACATCGCTGGTTTATTTTCTATTCCAAGTTATTCCGTTTTTCGTACAAAAGGGGAGGGGTACTCCACTTCGTAAATAGGCGGCTAAACCCGATGTCTTGTTCAGCGATAACAGGAAACTTTGGTTATGACGAATTGACTTGTTGTATTAAGTTACCGTCACGACACTTGCTAATAGTAGTTTTTATCGCAGACTCAGATTCTGCTGCTCAAAAGGATTGGTCATTCGACGTTTTTGTTCCTTACCTACCCTTAGAGAACAACGACTTCTTCTTTTGGGCGACTGTAGTTATAGTAGTATTGATTGGGTTAAGACTTGTCCAGCTGAATACGGCTTGATAAAAGCCAGAGGGTTGGTATCAATTTTCAATTTTGCTAGAAGGGTTTGTAATTATTTTGACTCTCCTTATTGGGGGATGGGGTTGGAGCCTGCGATTACTAAATGCCACCTGGGAAAATTTTGGGCTCCCCCGTTTCATCGTTTCTTGTTTTTTGCTTCCAATCGGTCCAAAGTACATAAAGTTTCATCAAAATCCGTACTAAAATTCTTCCCTGAAGCAAAAAATTTCGAAAATTTGGTCAAACTTTATTTCAAACTAGCTTTTTAGAAGCAATTTTGACTCACATAAATATGTAAATGTTGTCGACATATGTTAAGAATTTCATATAAATTTTCGGCACTCCTTGGGTTGGGGGGGAAAAATCAGGGAATCGTCGTACAGCGATGATTTTGCTACCATTCGACTCAGCTCGAGAGGCGAGTTCAACGGTACCAAATTTGACCATATTCCAACAACTTTGAAATTTTTCAAATTTTGCCCCCAGTACTAAGGGGGACCCGGTACGTTGAAAAATCGAGAAAAAATTTTTATGAGCAAAATAGACATAAGTAGCACAGATACACGCAGAATGACGAGACAAATTCAACCGTGCCTTATTTATCATGATATTCTCTTTAGCTAGTTATGGTTGAAAAACCATTTTCGAACTACTGAGCTCCACGAGACGACTTCAACGATATAAAATGTTACCATATTCAAAATATATTTCTTAACTTTCAGGCTAAGCCTAAGCCTTAGACTAAGCCTAAGCCTTAGACTAAGCCTAAGCCGGGGGGCTCCGCCCCCCCGGACCCCCCGTACTAAGCTGTTCTCCCACTAAACCTAATCACGATATGACCAAAGCCAAAAATCCATCCATTTAAACGCATAAGAATTTCATTTAAAAATATCAGTTTTCGCTTGCATTGCAGTATCGGGCTCCATATGTCGTTACCCTGACTACCTACGGATTCGTACAATACACCGTTCGATAGCGCATGGGATTTTCTATTTCATGTCCAAACATGAGCCAAATCGGTCCATCATGTCCAAACATGAGCCAAATCGGTCCATCCAATAAAAAGTTATCGTAAAAAATGTAAAAAAAAATCCAAAATCCACATTTTTAAAAAATTTCCGACCCCTGAAATTAGGGCCCCTTGCTGAAGCCCCCTTAAGAGATAGAGCCCTGAAACTTTCTTCATTGGAAAGAGCAGGAAAAATTACCCCCCGGGGGGCTAGGGAGAAGAATCTTAAAGCGAAGCTTTAGGAAAAAAATTGCCAGAAAAGCCTCTATATCCCCCAAAAATAAAAGAATGTTGAATCAGCATATCGGAGGTTATACCTGAAAAGGGGTGACCCTGATCTAGAAGAGATCGGTTTTGGGGGTGAGAGATGATTGGGGGTCCAGAGACTATGGGGGCTATACCTGAAAAGATGGTGGGCCCCTTCCCTGATTTGCCCCCAACCCAAGGAGGCCCAAATTTTCAGTACCATATTTATATAATTTTGGAAAAATTTTGTGAATTTACAGTTCTGGTCAACAAAATTTCAAGTCTGCAAAGGTCCGTTCCCACAAATTTTAAGGTCGGTCCGGACCGATCCGTGAACATCACTGCACACAATCATGCTACCAATAGTATTTATTGTACCATTGCATAGGTGTCAAGGACGGTCGGCTTAAGAATGAATTTTTAGGAACTCACATTTTTTACCGATTTTGCCACAATTTTTCCAACTAGCGGCAAATTTTTTCAAATTTTGCCGATTTCTTACACAAATTTTCATGTTGTGTTGCTCAGATTTTCACAGCCAAAGCTTTCCAGGGTAACCCTCTATCGGCACTTATTAACTCGTTTTAAACATTGCGCAAACATTTCGCAATTAGCACGAAAATCGTAGCATAACCGGACCGAAATAATAAGCTGTCTCATAGGGTTTGCTAGTGGAATTCCAGTGAACTAATTCTGTCTTTGAAACTGTCTATATTAATCTGTCTACAACATTCATCAAAAATAAATAAAACAATGACGCGCAAAATTCAAATCATAATTTTAGAAACTAACCTGATAGCTAACTAAAAAATTTATTCAGTACCACGAGTCTTGCAAACATTGGTGGCCATTCCGATTTATTAAAAAGTAAGAACGTTTAAGTCATTGTAAAAGCGAAAAGAGTATCACGCACTAGAACATATAGCTAATTGTGTCGCTTCATCATTTTCGCTATGCTTTGGTATTAACTTGTAATATGGCTCATATAGTGCCAAATATATTGCCAATAATATATTAAACCAATCCGGACACATCAGACAACGATGAATACAAACTATTTACCTGCATTTGAAATATAATTACTATTATCGAATTTTATCTAAACCAAAATTTTACTTGGCTTACCAAAACATACATGTCAAAGCAAGGATTTAGCGGGCTACTCCACTAAGGGCCAGACACCCCGAGGCTCTGCTAATCCCACTCCTGGAGGTCCTCTACCCCTTGGAACTCAGGACACCCTCCTGAAATTTTTGCAAAATTCGAGTAAACATTAGGTAAAGTTCATAGAAATTGTATGGTCGATGGGGGAGGTCGGCAACTTTTCCTGAACCAGAGAACCTTTCCAGCCATTCCCTGCTGCCCTACTAAGACCTTGGAGGGTCAGTATGTATTTACCAAAGACTCAGTGCCACAGATTCCTTCTGAAGTTTTGACATAACAACTCGTTTAATACGAATTTTGTTTCAACATATATCATTTATTTGAGACGGTTCATTTCACGTTTGGGAGCACGTTACACTACACCCTTTTTCCAAAATTACAAACAAGACGATCAGCCAAAGGTTTACATTTGCATCTATTGACCGCATCTTTGTTTACACGTTAATCCGAAATTCATTACTGTTTATTCATTAAACCTGCCATCAATGTATGTGCAAGGTACAACGTCGCATTGGTGGTCAGCGCCAAAGGGTCAGGGTGTCGGCGCTGTGGACGGTTCTCAACAAAGGATAAATTTCTGAAACACTTCGGAACTCATATTTTCAAATTAGCTGCCACTTAATTTATCATGTTCCCGCTATCTTTGGTAATTTCCCCCAATTTTTTCCACCCCACCCAGTTTTTGCTCAATTTTGCCCACTTTTTGCCTATTTATTGCCAAGATTGTTACAGTTTATTTGCTTTCGGCCTGCGGAGACGGGGTTAGAAGCTTCAGGAGATAACGGCTGCCTTCCTCTCAAGGGAACATCGGAAAGACCACGAGATTGGGCGGTCCGAGCCTCAAGGGGGAGCATCTCATATCCCCCTATGAGCATCTATGCTGTTAGCTGAACGTTGGCCCAGGTTTGGGCCAGATCTTTTGCATAAATGTAAAGTGTGACTTCCTAAACGAGTAGAAAAGGAATCTAAATTCATTGTAAAAACTAATATCTTATAACGCCCGCGTTCCGCGTGCGCATTTTTTTTGTGTTGTGATTAGTAAGCATTGTTTAATAATATGAATCTGTCATTACTGTACGTTGCTGTCAATACTCCATCTCTAAGCCAGGTAAATCTTCGCTATGATATGGAAGGCTATCGAACAATTCAAGCGAATAGGACCAAGCAGCGGTACAAGCCTAACCATCCCATAATTTCCGATTTTCCCGTTTCCAGGCAATGCCCAACTTTTCCTTACCAAATGTTTACAATTTTGCCGTTCCCTGAAAATTTCCGACTTTTCCTTCCCAAAATTGCCGATTCTCCCATTTCCGGCAATTCACGACCTTTCCTGCCAAATCTACACGATTTGCCTAACAATTCTTTTACTTTTCTTCCGCAAAAATCCCCAATTTTCCTGTTTCCAGAAAATTCCCGAATTTTTCTTCCCAAAAATTCTCGATTTTAAAGGCTATTCCAGATATATCCTTCCCAAAATTCTAGATTTTGCTATTTCCCAACAATTGTCAACTTTTCCTTCCCAAAAATTCTCAATTTTTTGTTTTCAATAATGCACGACATTTCTTTTCCAAATATTCCCGAGAATTTCGGTCTTTTTCTTCCCAAAAATTTTTGATTTTCCCTTTTTCAGACAATTCCCAAATTTTATTACCCAACAATTCCAGATTTTCCCGTTTGACAACAGTTCCCTACTTTTCCTTCCCAAATATTTCTTAGTTTCCCGTTTCCCGACAATTTTCGACTTTTACTTCCAAAAAATGCCGATTTTTCCGACAATTCCTTCACATAAATTCCCGATTTTCGCGTTTCTCAACAATTCCCGAGTTTTCCTTCCAAAAAAAATTTCCTATTTTCCCGACAATTTCCACCTTTTCCTTCCCATAAATTCCTATTTCGCTGTTGCCCTACATTTCCCGACTTTTACTTCTCAAAAATTCCAGCCGTTTCCGACAATTCCAGACTTTTCTTAGCCAAAAATTCGAAGATATTCATGTTTTTCAACAATTCCTGACTTTTCCGTCCAAAAAATTGCCAATTTTCCTGTTCCGAGACAATTTCCTACTTTTTCATTCAGAAAATTCACGATTATCCCGTTTTCAGATAATTCTCGAATTTAATTTAACCGAATATTATCTATTTTTTCAACAATTTTCGATTTTTCCTCAACCAAAATTCTATATTTTCCCATTTCTCGACAATTCCTGACTTTTCCTTCTTAAAACTTCCAAATTATTCCCACAATTCCTAAATTTCCTTCCTAAAAATTCCAATTTTCCTGTTCCGAGATAATTTTCGACTTTCTTATTCCGAGAATTCACGATTATCGAGTTTCTAGATAATTCCCGAATTTTCTCTACCTTAAATATTGTCGAGTTTTTTTAACAATTTACGACGTTTTCTCAACCAAAATTTCCTATTTTCCCGTTTCACGACTGTTCCTGACTTTCCTTCCCAAAAATTCAAGATTTTCCCGTTTCCCGATAATTTTCCACTTTTTCTTTCTGAAAATTCTCGATTTTTCCGTTTCTGGACAATTTCCGAATTTTCTTACCAAATATTGTCGATTTTTAGAAGAATTTTCGACTTTTCCTCAACAAGAATTAGGCAGGGCATTATACTCGTACTGTCCAGGTACCGTCACAAACGATGTTTTATCTTTGGTTTCAAGATCTAGTTGTAATTGCCAAAACCCCTTGTTTAGGTCTAAACTTGACATTAAACTCGTATTCCTAAGGCACCCTATTATGTCATCTATGCGTGGCAATGGGTACACATCTTGTTCTGCTGCCGTATTGGCTTTCTGAAAGTCAACACAGAGTCGGAGGGAGCCATTACTCTTGGTTACGTACACTATTGGAGATCCCAAGGTGAGCTCGATGGGGCTATATGGCCTGCGTTTAACATACTGTTTAGTTCTTCCCTAAATGGTTCATGTAAGGAATGCGCCACCCTATATGGTGCTTCCTTGATTGGTTTTGCATCCCCATTTTCTATGCGATGCCGGTGTTCGGTATATCGTCCTAAATCAAAATCATGCGTGCTGAATACGTCTGCATTTTCAGCGATTGCAGTTTTCAATTGTTTTAACTCGAAAGGCGACAGTAATGTTCTATCAAAGTCTATCTTACTCAATACTGTTTGAGCCCGTTCGGTCAATGGAGCGTTTACCCGCTTCGATATGCTGAATGATTCTCTCAGGGCGGTTATGTGATTGAGCTGTTTAGCCTCCTTATATTCCTCGTACCGTATCAGATTTTGATTGGTGTCCTTAAGGAATTGTATGGTTGGACTGCTCATGGCCTCAATGTGCCCAATAGTTTGTCCTGAGTATATGGTGACCGGTGAGTTAACAAAATTAATTACTGCGACTGGTATAGTCCGCTGACTCTATAGCACCAATGCGTGTGCCATCGCGATATCCGTCATTTCAGGAGCGGGGACGAATAGAGCGGGTCCTACACCTGTATCAGCAATTTCAGGGATAGCGTTGATAAATGTTTCTGTATTTGGTTCAATGGTGGTGAGTTTCCTACACATCACTGCGATTAAGGGTGGATCATAGCGCTCTAAGCCTGCGAAGGGTATTTTGGTTTCTTCCTCGTCTACTGCGATTTCTAAACAGCGCTCGCGGAAATTGATAATGCATTTTGGCAGGTGTGACATGAAATTTGTTCCTAAAATGCAGTGATATAGGGCGGTTTGGGTGACGAAGAATTCAGTCTGTACCTTAATGGGTCCAATTGACAAGGGTACACTTATTCTAACGTCCAATGCTAATTCCTGCTTGGTGGCCGATACTATCCGTGTTGAGTCGTCTGGACGGGGCTGAAGGCCTAGCTTGCTTACCAGATATTGTGATACGATAGAGACGTCCGCGCCTGTATCGATCAACGTGAGGACTGGCGTCCGGTTGATGAAGGCGTTGATGAGAAACGGTGCGTCCACGTGGTATATTGCGTTGACTTGCCTGTGATAGGCCACTGTACGATGTCCCCTACGTTGTGCACGCTCGGACACTGCAAATAGTTCCGTAGGTTCTATCAGAACAACGTCTTCGTCCTCATTGGGGTTATTTAGCCGAGCCGACTGACGAGGGCTCAGCGCCCGCAATTCCAGTTGTTCCGCGGATGCAGCTGGGGCTGAGACTGTTGGTCGAGCTGCGGTTGTAGGGCCATACTTGTTGCCGGTCTTTACGCTCAATTCAAGTGGTCGTGGCCCTGTCCTGCTACATGGGCGTTGTTGCCACCAGCGCTGAAAGCGTTCTTTTATGCACTTAGGGCAGAAACCAGCTTTCTTCCGAAAGTAAATTATTGCCCCTATGCCAGCAGCTACCAACACAATGAGCATCCATAGGTAAGGAGCTACTCCAGCGGTAGTGATATATGGGAAGTCGATTACCTTCTTCAGCTGCTCGTCGGCTATCCGTTGGACTTGTAAGTTGGTAGCCTTGGCATGTTCTAATGAGCTCCAGGTGATGGGCCTGAGAGGAATATCTGGGAAGTCATGTATGGTAATGTTAGGTCCGATGTTAACGGTGACCTCCTGAGCGTCTAATGTACTGGCGAGCATTAGTGGTCCGACCACTAGTTGAGTGTAATTGCTGTGGGACAACCATAAGACTCCATTTTCTGGTATCATAATGGTTTCTCCGCGCGTGACATGGCTGAGGTGCTTTTGCTTGGAGACCACGGCTTTGGGCTCGGCGGTTCGAATTAGTACTCCTTGCGCGGTGGTGTACACGTCGGTATGGTTGACCATTGGTCCTACCAATGCGCTGTTCCTGCAGATGCGGCGCGTGTCATCTGGAGCGTCTTCGCCCATGATGATCCAATCCAAACAGCGTGAGGTATGGTCAGTGGCCAAAGCGTGAACTTCGCAAAAAGCAATGCCAGGTCGCGTGTTGGATGCGTGCAAGTTCAACACCTCATATCGTGCCTGTTCGACTCGCTTGGCGTATTCCGGCAAAGGTAATCGCATGTGTGCTCTACGCTCTGGTACATTCCAACCGACGTTGTATATCCGAAAATAAGGCCGGACGTCGTCCGACGTGACCAGCGGTACCCTTAAGATAAATGCAAATTTGAACGTGCCCAGGTCAATGTGCACTGGGTAGATTTGCCCAAACTGGTAGGCTAGTGCCGGCTCGCGTATCAGTATGGTTTGTCCTATTCTCGGATCCTTTTCAAATAGACGCTTTTGTGTCGCGGCATCCACCACTTTTGGTGATAGCAGCCCGCTCGTCATGGCTTCCATGACGGCATCAACTGAAGAGCGCAGGCTGGTGGGAAACATTAGGTTTACAAATTCGCGATGTACCTCTGTCACGTAGCGCTGTTCCTGGTACCTAACTTGTTCTATCATGCCAACCACTTCCTGCATCTCATGATGTAGGAATGGGTAGAGTTCCTCATTAGCGCGTGTTAATTTCAGGATCGCTCGCGAGTTGCCCTGGGCCACACTGTAAGTGTTTCGCATTTCCTTAGACAGTGCTACCACCTGTTTATTTAGGTCCTTTAGATGCACAGCGTTTGTAAAGGCTACTCCTACTCCCAGAAATCCTGTAACTACGCCTGCGGCTTCGGCTAGTGCAGCGAGAAATCTTTTCTTCTGAGCCTTAGGCTCTTCAGAAAAATGGACGTTCGCCTCACAATATTCACGCATCAGAGCCATGAAATTGCTCGTGTCCAACAGGCCTTGATATGTGCTCCTTAGCTCTCGCTCCAACTCCTGAAGTTTACGTTGTAAATCCGGCATGGTAGTACAATTTGAGTTGAGACAGCAGTTTCCCAACCATGGTTTACCACTGGGGGTGTAAACACATGTAACCAGGGAATCGTGTGTATAATATTAACATCATGGAATGTTTTTTGCAGCGCCCAGAACAACGGGGTTAACAAAACCCGGACGTGCTACCGAATCGAATTGTCATTCTAGTGCCTACATGTGCCTAAATACTGCAGGGTGAGTGTATTTATTATTAATGAATGATGAATCACGTTCTTGCTAGATGTATGTACAATATAGAATACGTAGATATATATATTTAGATACTGTTTCCTTACACTTTCTTAAAGTTACAAAATATATGCATTTTTTAAGCAAGAATGCTCAGTATACTGATGGGTCTACCAGATCTTAATAAGTTATTCGATTCTGCTAAAATTTCATATTAGCTGCTCGATTTATTTATAGTTCAGTCTCCAATTTGCATCCTTTGCTTCTCGGCCTGGCGGTGATCTTTACGCTCATAAAATATTATTTTTGCTTTGTAATCTACTTTAGTTCTTCTTACATAACTTCATCATTTATTCTGCATTGTGCTGTTGTTCGATGAATTATAAGTAGCACCAATATTTTTATTAGTATGATTGGCCGTGGCAGTTTGGCTTGGATGTTATGGCTGGTTTAGATGTTGTGACTACATACCTATTTACATTTCACGTCTCCGCCTGCAGCAGTTGTTTTGGCCGTGATATTATATTTTGTTTTAGTCTTAGCAAGCAAATTATTGCGACTATTATTAGTTTTTTTCATGGTAGGTAGAGCTCAACTTTGTTTTGTATTATGCTCTGTTGAACGAATAAAATCCACATATTCATATTTCAATTTAGGGTTTTATGGGGATATCGTGATGTCGCGAGGCGCAATTATGTTACTATGTACCGTTATTAGTAACAAGCCATTTAGTCAAACCTGGTATTTTACGTTTTTATATACAGTTGCATATCTTTAGGTTGCTTCGATTATTTAAAATGTGTGAGAAAACGTGGGTTAAAAATTTTGTATAAAGAGTAACGCATTTGACACGTGGGAACAGTTGATCTTGTCTCAACTATATTTTTACACAACTTCAGTGTACTCAGTTGGGTAAAGCTAGTGTTACAGCTTCATGATACCATGTAATACTTATATTTTAAGTGGTAATAACATAGTGTCAATCTATATTTTTTTTCTTCTTAGGGTCTAATTTGTGGGTTCTTTAGCGCTACGTTTTGATTTCTAGAATTTTCTAAATCTCAACGCTTCCACGCAGCCGTGGGATTTCGAACATTAAACAGGTTTCATTCATAACCAGCGCAATAATTTAATATGAACAACAAAAACTTATTAGTCAAAGGGATGTATTACTTTGCACTATTGTGGGGATACAGTGATATTTTAGATGTTTTTTATCGTGTTAGATTAGTAGCAAAGATTGTGGTAAAATGTTAACAGATTTTGGTGCATTACCGAATTACATTTTGACAAAATTTATTTTTTTAATTTTCCTAGAAGTTTCTATTTCAAATTTCAATAAAAAATTTATCATCCTTGTCGTTGTGCTGATATCAGATTATTTCATGCTTCGCGAGGACCGTTGATTTTCTACTTGTCGACAAAAAAATTGTCAGGTGTCCAATCCTGATAAAGTTTAACCCTTTGAAGAGGATCCATGGTGTAGTGGATAGCACGTCCACTGTGCACTCAGAATACGCCATTGCTAATTATTTACTCTAGTGCCATGTTTCTAACAAATCATCTTAGCTTCCGAAACCTCTCAGTTGAAAAAATACTTGTTTCTAGCTCAGCGGCTTAATTATGTGATTTAAAATAGAAAATAGCGGGAAATAAATAGCAGTAAAGATACGAAATTTAGCAAGACCTATTCTATCAGTGCAATTATTTTTACAAGATCTATGGTTTAATACTTCTTACCAAAAAAAACTCAGTATTTTCAAATTTATCAGTTTCGTTATTTTTACTTTAAATCATTTTAAACATTTTTATTATTAGTATATTAGATAAAGGAAGGTGAAGTGGCAAAACTGAGTGGAAAAGACAAAATAGGCTATGACTACATCACGACAAATGGCCGAATTGGTTTATACAGTTGAGCAAATACATCTGGTGGAAAAGAACTTATGGGTTATGAAGATATTCCGATAGCAACTTGATATTATGTATCGTTTTTATGTCAAATAATTTTTTTCATAATCTATGATACACGAGAGCGATGTTTTACCAATGCGATGAAGATATGCTTCAGGCATATTTTGTCACTGAAATTAAAATTCGTCTTTATCCTATCGCAAAAAAATTGCTCTTGCGAACAAGTTATATTAAGACATCCACTGTCTTCTGATTTTTGCCAAATGAATAAGCGACTACTTTATTATACTCAATTTTCCCGTACATCCGATAGTTGTCTTAATTGTTTCCCCCAATCTTATTGAGAACAATGCCGTTGTTCTCTAAACCACCTTTTTTAAGCAACGTTCTCAACCTCACTCAGTTAGGTCAGTCACTTGCCGTGTGTTTGCTATGCGTAGTTGGTCAGATTGACGGAAACGCAGGTGTAGATTCGAAGTCACGTTTTATATCAAGACTAATGCGGAAAGCTTTATTCGATAATAGAAAAAGAATTGGTGTTCCTCAACCTCAAATCGAGTTTTGTTGAAGAGAACGGCTGCTCATTCAATTTTTATATTGTAATTCGTTTGCCACCCCCATAGTGTGGTATCCGTTAAGTGATTCCTCTATGTGGCTTCGAGAGATTAGCGATCACTACTAAAGTATGATTCGTTCAGCTTGTTCTGTTTGGTCAGTTTTTTGTTGCAAAAACACATAGGACTAGTTAGTAAAAATTTTATTATAATGTTATTGTAGAAGATCCTTTCAAAACATCGTGACTTTTCATATTCTCTAAGTCTGATGTTGCTCAGTAACATATTATTACAAGGCATTACTACATTACCTGAGTTCGTAGTACTTTCTGTAAGCTTATGGCGTCATTGCTGATCAGTTAACGTGACGATATTTAGCGAACCGAGTAAGGTCTCCGAAATATTTTATTTGCTAGCAATCACGCTAGACCGACGCTATACGAGATTGTATTCTGGCATGAAAAAAATTTTTTGGAAAATTTCTGTCAAAGTGTTTAAATGCCTGTGGATAACTGTGGATAGCTATTAGAAATCGCGGTTACTCAAAACCCTTAAAAACCTTAAAAATGTAACGCCGACGCACCGCGACACGAAATTCCTAGAATTGTGTAGGACATTTAAGATCGATGTGATCACCACGAGACGAAATGCATATCCTGTTTAATTTACTTACAGATCAATGTGGCTATGACGGTATGATGTACCAGCTAGTAAAATGCATTAACTGTTCACTTGCATATTTTTTAATCAAAAATGAAGATAATAATAATAGATCTATAAAGATAGCTATTCGTCCCCTACATAGTTAATCTCCCTTTAAATGAGTAAAATTTCAAACAAGTGAGCACTCAAATAAAATTGTAAAACTGATTTTGGGTACTTAATGCGATATGTTATCAGTCTGGTGTATGATTTTATGGCTGACTTAAAGCATAAAAGTTATACGAATTTTTCAAAAGCATTGCTTTAAGTGGACATATATGTGGATGTATGTACACATATATACAGTGATGCCATTGTGTTAGTTGTACTAAAGCATTTTGCCCAAACTTTACAATCATTGGCGTCACCTCGTCTGGGTACTTCCCCAGCTGTTTACAATCACTAAAACAGTTTTTTTACCGATCATATCTTATTATCTGTCGATCAGAGTCCTGCAGTGCGGAGTTACCTACCCCAAAAGCATTACAAATTTTCTGGCGACGTCCGTGTTGTGATTCAATTTTGATTTGGGTATAATTCAAAACTGCTGCCTAGGTGCAATCTTGGAACCCACTGTGAATATTGTAAAGTTTTGAATGATTTAAAAATTCTTGACTACTCTTATTAATAAACAAATAAACCACTTTTGAGATTGCCTAAGACTTAGTTTCTAAAATTTCAATTTAGGATTTTTTTGTCATTTTAATTTTGCAAATCTGCAGCGAGATTGCCGAAAAATTTCTCTGAAACGATTAACATTAACAATGCTGTGTAACAATCCGTTTTCTGACAACTTAATATTTTCTTGATGATATATGTAAAATCGGGAGGTTTTTCACGTTACCAAAGCTCTAAACTATAACATCTTTTAGTTTATATTTTTGTCTCGAACGGAGATAATCTAGCAACTTTCTGCGGTTTTGTGTATTTCTTACAAATAGTATTCTCCTTAGAGAACCGTTTAGTTGCTGAGTTATAAGCGATACCGACATTCGTCCACGATTCCTATTTGCACGTATCTTTCTACTCGTTAAGGATGTACGAACGGATGGAAGCATGTTTGTTTTGTCTGTGTGACTGACATTCGACTCAAAGATGCTTGCGTGAGACCAAAGATACTTTCAACTCGGCCATGTCAACCTTAACGTTATAGTTATTAATGCTGAAGACCTGTTGCGTAATTTTTCTGAGCTGATTATACGCGAAATTTTTGTGGTTCAACGCCCCCGCGCTTTAAGAAATGCTAAACCTTCATAGAAGGTGTAATTTTGTGAAGCGAAACCGATTGTGACAATTATTTCAGTACTGAACCCATAGATACCCAATATTGGAACTTCAGTTTTCATTAATGTCTGAATAAACAATTGAAACGAGGTTGTTTCGATTGTTCTGATAACCTACTGGCTACGACAGTGCCTCTTATAATTTCAACACTGGATTCGAAACTTCGGGAGAAGTTGTTTCTTCATGGTTTCTTTGTGTACTCCCAAGTATGACCAATTTCCTGTCTTTCTACATTATATACTACAATTTACGACTCACTATATATTTAATTAGCTTTAATGTAATAAATTGTCTAGATAGTAATGTATTGCTGGTATGGTGCATTCTTTACTTCACGACTCATATTTTACTGTCGCCTGCACCTATCGTCTTTCATAGGTCCGTTTGCTTCAATCGCCTAGTTATGAGCTTGAGATATGCTAAGTTGAGGAAATATCCGAAAAACAAATACAAAATGGATGTTGAAATTACTTATTTTTAACATTGTTATTGCCTTTTAACCTATATAGGGCACTGGCGTAAAACTGAGCAGCGTGGGTCCTGGGGGTTAGGGTCCCCCTTCAAAAATGATTGGGAGTGTTTGTTGTAAGCATGAATATCCCATAGTTTTGCCAATGCGGTGCCCCGTATTCCTGTAGTTTTTTTACTAAGTTTCTCAGAATTTGCGAACTTATACTAATTTCTGCGAAAATAGACCGAAATTTTGGCTAAAAGTCGCAAAATTTTTCGCAGCAATAGGTGAAGAGCACAAAATAATACAAGGTACAAAGGTCGGTAAAACATGCATAAACGAACATTCCATGACATGAGTGCACGTACACAATAGTCGCGACGTAACTCGCTCTGCGAGAGGTCCAAAATCAAAAGTTTAAACCTGCTTCTTTCGTCCGTTCTTATGTTATGTCTTAACGTACATAGTTATATACATATATATACATATATCAACACGCATACACACATACACAAACACATGCATTACACACAGCAGACACTTTGGCGTCCTGAGCGACAGAAAGGTCGCTCAGTATAAATACATATTTATAGCACACCAACAACAACAACAACACGACGACAAAGAAGACCGACCAAGAATGTCGGTTAGAGAGAGAACGAGGACAATAAAACAAAAGGACAGCGAGGACAAGAGGAGGGTGTGGGAAGGCAAGCGGGACAAGGGGAATCCCGGGGGCTTTTTGAGGGGCAGGGGTTAGATTCGAGCCCAGGACGCAAAACGGGGCCGATCGATACCAAACACGAGGGGGAAGGACGTAGTAGCGGGTCGGAACCTTCCTATGGGTTCTGATGTATATAAGTATGGGGAGCTTTAACGGGCTCTCCTGAGTAAACGGTTGGGCGGAGGGGTGCCCGTCGGACACCGTTGGACTTGCCGTCAAACGGCGATTCAAATGAGGGGTGATGTCGCTGCCGGAGCGGTAGGGGTAAAAATGGTGCTAAAATCACAACGATTAGAGAGAGTAACGGCTACGGTAGGGGCCCTTTCCCCGGTTGTCCTGGGTTAACGTGGCGGCGGACCGTGACCCGCCGGGTATTTTTGGAGATGTCTCGTCGAGACGAATCCAATGAGGGGCGGTTCGCCCATTTTGTAGTTGAGAGAAAAATCTGGAATCATCTGTGCCCACTAGTGGTTGACAACAGAGATTTAGGCTCCTTTGAGTGACTACAGCGGGTCAGCGGGGATTCGGACGGGAGTCCGGCGCACGTCGTTGGACTAACCTAGTCACTATGAACAAAACGGCGGGCGGTATGTACCGGCTCAGAAGTGGGGTAGGACAACGAGGATGAGAAAAGGTGGGGGCTTGCATCAGTCTCCTGTTACAACGGGGGAAGCTAAGGAAATGGGGCGATTTCATCTGAAAGAGTCGTCCAAGGGGCACATATATATATACTTATATAGTCTGTCATAAATATATGGAAAGTAACAGTCCGGATTCTGCTTTGACAATCCAACTTAGCGTAAGTAGCGATTGTCTCTACACGTTACGAGTGAGGTTCGGGCGCTGTCCGGGGCGATTCTAGTGTTCAACAATGGTCCCCACACTGTTCTACCACCATGCTCCGGTTACTTCTCGGATCACGGTACACTAGCCGGTTACGGGCCGTCAAATTAACCCGACATCCGTTGTCCTTTGTAAGCTCGAAAGCTGTCGTACGTGTAAAATTAGGTCGTTTCGACCGATGATTTCCCGTGACCATTGCTCGGCATACAGCCGACACTAGATAAACTTAATATTTTTGATTTCGGTCTTAATAAGCTTGCTAACTTGAACGTGCAGCCAGGGGCCTCCTATTGCCGGACGGTCACAACCGTCAAAGTTTTAACGTATAATGGCGGCTGCTTGGGGTTCGGTGGGATTCCCTTTTTCCTATTGGTAGAGGCTTCATGTTCAGTCTTACGCGTCGGTTGAAACAGCTTAATTCTCTCTAATTCAGTCAAATAATAACACTCGTCCCGGTAAGAACGCGGTTAATAAAGCAAAGATCATTCACTTAATGGTACACGACGTCAAAACAAATCATAACATTCTATATATGAACCATTTTATGGCTCGTTTAAGTTAATTTGTGTGCACCGTGACCTAGCTATGTCCTAATAGTCTGGACTTACTAGCTGAGACAATTGAATAGTCAGCGCTGACTATTCGATATGTCCGTATATACATAGCTAGGTATCGTTGGAAAGTTAGACGTCACGGCTGTCTAGCTAGGACAATTAGCATTGTCTTGGCTTACTGTTTTGTAATTAGTATTTAAAGCTATGCCACAAACTTGTGATAAGGAGTTTCATTTTTATAATGGTTGGTTTTTATCAGTGTTCTAGTTCTATGTTAAGCTACAAATGATTGAAAGCTGCTGTAGAGAGATTTGTTAATCACTCTGTTGTTTTTAAAACATTTATTGGATAAACTTGGATTTATATTCAGTGCATTATAGCATTTTTAATTAACGCAGCAGTTCCGAACAACCTTGCTTATACTTGGCCCCACAAGTGTTAACCCATAAAAAGATCTGATTTCGTCTGCCCTGAAATTTGACGCATAAAT
Organism: Trileptium ribeirensis; assembly: GCA_030248225.1. NCBI lineage: Eukaryota > Metazoa > Nematoda > Enoplea > Enoplida > Thoracostomopsidae > Trileptium > Trileptium ribeirensis. The sequence continues at coordinate 24,012 of JASANE010027957.1, forward strand.
ACACCAAATGAGTGTACTTAGATGCATTTTTGTTTCATCAATCTGGACTTGTCAAATCAATTGTAACTTATGTTTAGGTGATGGTTATAGGTTTTGTCACAATATTTACTCTTTGTATATAGTAGAAATTCCGGGAACATTACAGTTGAACCTTTGCTTGCACAGATTTTCGACTTTCTTTTCCTGATTGCGTCGATTTTGGCGACTCACTTCGACGACATTGATTCGAAGATGTTGGTTTTTTGAGTACCTGATGAATACCATCTGCCACTGTGAACGGGACGATAATAGCACCGGGCGCCTTCTTTGTTGAAGGGCCATCTATTCATGTAATAGTTGACATCACTGCTGCAGACTGTCCGAGCGTCGAGCGTTTCTGTAAATGTGCGCCATATTTCATGGTTGGCATTGTTGCTAACTCTCTCGACACTGCATTCTCCTTTGTGTACAGTCAGCTTCACTGTATTTGTCTGTTTGTGAAGCTTCCCCTTTTTGAAGAAGCTATCTTCTTCCTGGGACAAATGTAATCGCTCTGCAATATGTCCCGGCTGCACCTCGTTCCTGCAAGAAGAAAACAAAATAGGCACTCCCAATGTGCAATCATGCCACAGTCAATCGTGTCGCAACGATTTGCGTTGCCGCTCATATTTGTGAAGAATCTGCTATTTCTGCTGAAGGTGAAAGCTGTTTACCTACTAAGCCAACTAGTAGGCGTTTTGTGTCTGTATTTAACCTGGTTGTAGTGCAGCCGTGAATTTCTAAATGCAGGTTTGCTTTCAAGCGAACAATTTACTTTAATTCTTAGAAACTGTGATACTTAACAGTCTAACTGAAGTTTTGTCTTTATTGCAATTTGCTCGCTTTTGTTAGGTGAAGAATTTTTTAGTTGGGCCGTGGATAAGAGCGTAATGATGAAAGGACCTCCCAGATTTTCTATTACATGCCCCATCTGATTTTCGGTGTTCGCAGTTCGTCATTCGTGCTCTTGTAAAATTAACGAACGTTTTTCTAAATATATGGCGCATTTTTCAGCATTTGGCTAAAAATTTCAAAAATTTTGTTATAGAATTAAAATCGCTAAAGTTTTTTCTTACCAGATATCCAAATTTTTGCCAGTCGCTGAATTGTTTTTACCTAATGTCCCTCTGACACATGCGTTATATACTATAAGGTTTCCCGGTACTACCCATATTCGTTGTTATCCATTTTTCAACGCAGCCGGCTTAGTAATCTGTGAATAAATATAACGTGATCCCGCAGACCACTTTATTTTGTTACCGCGCAGTTTCCAGTCAACGGAAAAATCATTTTGTGTACATGAACAGCAAATTTCGTCGCAGAGAAAATGTTATCTGGTTTGAATTACAAGGATTTTTTTCTCGAACGATAACTGATAAACAACAGGACCGTTTCGTTTATGACGTCTCAGTTACATTAGAATTAGTCGCGAACAAACAAGAATCCTATTTCTATGTTAGAAAATGTTACTTAACTATCATTACCCATGTCTGTGATACCAATGAACCTAGTCGAACTCCCGTTTGTTGTGCAACAATTGATATGTTTCCACATCAGCTATTGCTAAGACCGATGGTTATTGCGGTCACCTTAATGTTCAGTCGCGCATAATGAAGTGTCTTGCAAAATTCTTTCGATACATGTTGAGCGATATTTGTTGCTGAACCATAATGCACGTTTAACAGCAAGAGGGTTCCACGTTCGGCTTTCAACAAGCCCAACTTTTCAGCTGTTGCTTTTCACATCCTTTCCTTTCCATGCTCCTATAGTTAGGCTTAAGTGAAATATTATGTTAACTAGCATATATTAACTTTTCATTTTTATGCTTCGCTGGGTTCATGCATCCGCCTCATCATTAAGTATTATCAGGTTGTGTTTATTATCAGTCTTGTCCTGTCCCGCCTTATCTGTTAGCCAAAATGTCAAGTCACTGGTCACATGGCTGAACTCAAATTTAAAAGTACCTGGCCGCGGTTTTGTTTCATAGATACGATTTTTGTGTATAGGAATTTGTTTTATAATGACAAATGTAAACTGTTGTTGAAACAGAGTGGGCAAAGCTAGTGGATGTTTTTCTGAGGGCACTAGGATGAAAATGTTCAATTTATTGTCTTTCGGTGTCACTCATAATTGATCTCCAGATAAATGGGTTTCGACAAAATTTTTTGGTCCATTGCAAAAGTGTTCACATCGTGCCCTTCAGTTGAACGCGAATAGTTCTGATTCCATCTTCCTTGGCAAAATGGAGAAACACACGTTTTAAGGGTTGTTTGCCAAATCTGGCTATGTCCCACAATTAGGAATCCAGGTACCCTAGACAGCGTCATGCATACCGTACCGAACGTGACGCGACCGAAAATGTAGATAGTTTGAAATTTTAATATATATAGTGCAGGGAATAACCGGAACCGGAAGCGGTAACCGGAATCGTCCATTTAAACCGGATCCGGAACCTGGTCTTCGAAACATCATATAGTAAAACAGATGAAAGAAGAAATGAAGGTACAGCGGATTTAGAGTGTACTAAATATAACTTTTACATTAAACGTAATGTATTGCGATGACATTATTGCCTTTTTCGAACTATGAAGAGACTGAGGAAGCTAATAATTTTTATTTATCGATCAATATGTTCGTTTTTGGACCCCCAGAATAAAAATTCTTTCCACTAAGCAGCCTTGCGTAAATTGCGTCAAACTGAGTGTGCTTGTTACTAAACATGTTTGAATGGAGAGTAGACTAAACGCTTTCGCTTTGTCTTTAATCGCCTCCCTTTACTACACATACGATTGTTACATGTTATTTTGTAGGAAACTTGAAATTGATTTATATTCTTCTAAAAGAAAATGAAGGAACGTATGCTATAATTTTCTGATCAGTGGTCAGAGACATTGTTTAGGCTAGTGTTGGGCCAAAAGTTGCTCGTCAGCTAGATAATGATGATAACTTTCTGATCAGAATGCTATAAATGAGACAATGTTATACTGCTCGGACAGTTCAATAAATATAATTCAATGTTAAGAACGCACTTTCTGGCTGAATCGCAGATGTTACTTTACTTCCATGTAGTCTGATTTATAAAGTTTACAAACCCACTGTCTGTCATTGACACAATGTACGTTAGGCAACTTACAGCTAAATACTTCTAAATTAACCATACTCTGTTATCGAGTTGAATCGGTTAAAGTCTAACATAACCCGCAGACTTCTGAATGTGTAAAATAGGTACTACAAGCATCGAGCTGGCTTTGTTTTGTTAACATACTCCTTCAGGGTTAAGACGAAATATTCCTATTGAAATTATTTGTCCTACTTCCGTTTCACACGACAATTTGATCAGCTAATCTTTTCTTTTGTTTAGTTGTATTGGAACTTGATAGTAGTATGTTTGGACCACAAATAAATCAAAAATGTGAAGAATTTCAAACAATAATTTTTAAACCGGAATTCAGGTTACGGTATGATTTTTGCCTTTCGCCAGAACCGCAACCGGAACCGATTTTCGCCGGAACCGGATCGGGAATTCCGATTACTGCCTGATATAATGCTAACCAATGGTTTCTAGGGAATCTCATAGTGTGTCTACATCGTGTAAAAATTAATTAAGTACGTCTGATACCCTTTTAAGCAACTTCTTTGGATGTATACGGGCGACAATATGGTTAGCCCTGTGTGTCTCCAACTATATGCAATATGACAATATTTTACAAATTTGCATAGATACTGTTAATGATTTAGGTATTGTTATGGTTGTTCAGTTATTACTTTCAGCTTTAATCGATTATTTACATATTTCTAATGCCTGACCGCTAATATGGCAAAATACATCTACGCCTGGGTTTGATAGCTAGTTGCAAATGAGTGATCGAACAGATATGATGATGATTCTGCTTGAGGCACAGAGGAAGTAAGTTCAATATATTTTTTGTTTGACTCTTTTCATTTGTTTCACTCTATTCACTATGATCATTCCTGGCTGAAGCCATATATATACATAATTCTTTTAGCCATATTTCTTGAAACTGGAGTATTGTATTGGGCGTTTCGTCAGATAGTGGTCAAAAAAAATTTTTTGTCTTTGTTACGCTTAACATATTACAGGGACCTATATTTTCGCAATGTGTCCAGCCACGCGTAATAGGATCTAATTGTACACTTAGCGGTGTTTTGATTTTGCTCAAATGATTTCCTGGGAAAATTCTCACACACCCAATAGAATTAAATTTTTGATTTTGGTGAGTTACGACAATTCCAATTTTGTACAGTTCATCTGATAGGTGTCGGACCACAACTTTGCTGTAATACATCCTTAGACAGTGTACCCATTTTCGAGCTATAAACTAGTTTAAAAATACCCAAAAAAGGAAATTTTTAAAATTTTAATTTGTTCAGCTGCTTACTTGCTGGGACAAACGATAGGTTTTCATGGTTGGTTGTAGGATGGTTGGAGGGCAGCCTTAAGTTTAATTGCGCATTAACAAGTGTACGCTTTCAACGATAATTTGAACGAAATTTAGCCAAGTGAAATTTAAATGCCAAAAAACTCTACATAATGCTTAAAATTATTATCTGTATTACTATTGATGTTAAGGTAAATCTGCAACCCACTACCACTAAAATATATTATTGCTGTTGTTCTTCCAGTAGGCTCCTGTTGCTATTACGTATATATCCCCTCCCATCATGTTTTAATGATTTCTGTTTTGTAATATCAGTCGTTAATTAAGAAAATTTCAGAATACAAAAGACTCCACATATTCAGATGTGTCAACCGTGATTTCATTGTACCGTGAAAATTCTTCGCATAGCGGAGCGGAGAGTCAGTCTACCGTCAGCAGATATAGCACTTGAAACTGTAAATTGCATAGTTTACTGGGCTTTCCAAATTGGGGGTGGGGCCCCTGGCATTTTTCGGTTCCCCTGGTTCAAAACAGGAGCCCCAGGTTCATGCCCCTTGGCAAAATCTTGGGCTCCCCCCGGTTTGTTGTCTCTTTACAAATTTTTTGTTTCAAATCGGTCCAAAGTGTATAAAATTTGATCAAAATTTGTGCTAAAATTGCGTTCTAAAGCAAAAAATTTCGCTAATTTTGTTAAAATTTGCTTCAAAATCGCTTTTTTCTCTCAATCAAGTTTATCAGTGTTTCTGACACGATTTTTAACGATTTTCTCTTGGCAAAATGCACCAGGGAAAATCGAGCGCCCCCCCTGGTTCGGACCCAGGGGCCCCTTGGTTCACGCCCCTGGAAAAAATTTCAGCGAATGGAGAGCCGCCCAGGTTTAATATCCTTGTTTTTCTAGAGATTCTTTATATTTGCCGACTTATCAACCGCTGTAACCATAAAACTATCTTTCTGCGAGGCGTTTAGGAGCGTTTCTGACGTATTTGGCTGCTGAAAAGTCTTACTTTGAGGTTTTCGGGCATGGTAAACTCAATGCTGGAGTTGATTTTGCTCTGTTCTATGTGTACGAGGGCATGGCGCCCCCATGGTTCCTCGATCCAAAATTCTTAATTTTATAGTGACGTCCTGGGAAGCTGATAGCTAGCACTTGGGGGTTTTGGGGCATGGGAAACTTATTGCTGGTGTCAGTTTTGTTACTTGTGTGATATCTATATACAGCATATCGACGTATGCTATCGAGAGCTGATTGGCTGTGCACGCAAAAGGCGTAGATGTATTTATGCTTCACTACTCTCTGCAATCTCGATAGAGTTAGTAATATGACATGACATAAACCTTTTCGCATTTAAATAAACTTGTATGTGCTATCAAATTCGAATGAAATTAATTCAAAAGGTTCAGTTCCAATCGATTTGATTCGAGACGAAAATATTTATATATGAACTGAATTCGGAGTGAAATTTTATCCGGCATCAATTTTTACCATGTTGCTGCACATATCTTAGAGTAGTTGCCGCATAATTCAGCAAATCTCCACAGATTGCAACATACCGTAAGCTGAAAAGGTACACACAACTCAAAATGTACAAAATAAAATATAGATTTTAACTTAGCCGAAATTGCTTAGCCAGATTTTCGGGCAATTTTATGGTGATTTCTGCACACTTAATGCATTTTCGAGCGCAAGCATTTGTATATGTATATATACATTGATTGGTGATAAGCCGTGAAATGGGGCACCGTGAGACAAAAAGATCGATCTTTTTACACTCGCTTTTTCAGATCGGAAATCTGCTTACATTGTATATTTTAAGACGTGAAAGAATGTAAACATTGTTGATCACATTACTTTTCTCAGCGGCGTTGTATAAGCAAGGGAACGAGAATCATCTTCTAACATTTGCTGCCCTTTCTTTATAAAGATACGGTTTCGAAATAGAAAACAAAGTTAAAAATATCCAAAAGTTAAATCTTAAAATAGTGATTCAGTTTCATGCCTATTGGGAATGAACATTGGGCTTATATGTTTATATTTAATTCATTGAATAAACTGGTTTTATTGTTTTAAACATTCATTATGCATGTTGATTCATTAGACATGTTGGTTGTGATCACGGCAGTAAACGGCAAAAACTGCTAAATAATCGCTATTAGATATTGTATGATTTTGGAATTTTTAAACCCTGTTGTCCGTGTAGAGTGAGATTGGGTACATAGGTTTTTTAGGTTTTTCAGAAAGCAATAGTATTTGCGTGGTATGTATCCTATTGGCTGAAGCGTAATATACTTACAACGAATATATAATGCTTGATAGTATAACTTTTTATTGAAAGTTTGGATTTATAAATTTCAAAAGTTACAGTCTTTTTGGCATTAGAAGAAGGAATATAGCAACCTTTAAATATGCGTTGAAAATTGTTGCTCTGTTTCTGTTGTATTATGCACGCGTAAACTTAAGGTGCGCCCCTACCATCTCCTTCTGTCATTAACGATTGGCGATCGCTAGTTCGACGTACGAGCCATCCGGCAATATATAATAGAATATAAAATTGCTGTTTTGGACAAAACTTCCAAAATGTTATATAACATAAAATTGCCCTGGTGACAATTACATCAAAAACATTAAGTTGCCGATTTGTGACCGTTCGGCATTTGAACTGGAAAAATTTTATTTTATTAGCGAACCAAAATTCCACCATTTCATGTTTTAAAACCTGTACCACATTACAAGTAACGTTTGCGAACTACACGTTTTATTATATAAATAAAATGAAATTTGTTAGCTTAACGAAAAAACGCGGAATGCGAGTTGCCATGTTGTGCGTTGTGAAACGAATTTGTGGCCAAACAGCAAATAGGGTTGCAAATTGTGTTAGTGAACAAAAAAATAGTCCGTTTTGTAATCCGTCAATGCGTTTGGGAACGGAAATTTTTGAATTTGAAATTGGCTAGCGCAATGATTGTTTTGTTCGCTAACAGCGTTTTGTACATAGTGTCAAAATAGGATGGTAGGGGGCGCAGCTTAAGTTTACTCCTGTATTAGTGCCTTTTATGGGACTCTGTTGGTATATAAATACGTAATAGTATCCACTGTTAGATACAAGAAATTTCTTTACGTTGTTGTAATTGCTTTATTTACTGAATGTTTCGCTAGCCCTGCTGGGTTTTTCATGTTACCAATACCCTTGTGTTGTAATAAATCGGATGACACTACCATCCTGAAGTATAGCACAATAGGCCACCACCGGGCTTTTAGGGCTCTGAGATTAGAGGTCAGAAAATCACGGGTCAGCTGTGATACAAAAGGGAAAGGCCGTAATTAGACGTTAAGCCCGCTACTTTTGATAACAATGAAACCAACCTGGGGCACCCACGTCGACCTTCCGGTTCTGGCTGTAGCCCCTCCCCACATAGTTGGGCTTCGTGGTTTATGTACTGCAGATCCACCCACCAATCCCTCCATTAATTTTGTAACGGTGGCAAAGCCTGGGGAAGGAGCTAACTGTTAGGGGCTACGAGAAGCTAATGAGGGGTTAGTCCCCTTCAACAATGAAAAAAAACCGGAGCTACATGTATATGGAGCTGAGCTACGTTAACGTTTAACAATAACTGTCAGGTCTTAAAACACTAACACCAAAGTGAAACTTTTCAGCTGCCCAGGACGTCAGAACCCATTTTCGAATTTTGGGTCGAGGAATCACAAGGGTGCCATACCTCACACTCCGGATCCGTAGCCTAAATCGAAAAACAAAAAGGGGCATCGGCATTTATCATTTTCTATGAAATAAAATCAACCAGAGAAAAAGTTCGAAAGTTAAGAAAAAAATAAACTTGCTTCGTGAATGGTACTAAAATAGGGTACAAAACCCTCATTTAGACCTCTGACCCCGAATCATGGAGGCGCAATACCCCCGTCCCGTAACCATATATCCATAGGTCGAAGAACAATTTCAGCACCGGAAATTAGTTTCCTATGACCGAAAACCCCAAAGTGAAACTTTTCAACTGCCCAGAACGTCAGAGCTCATTTTCGAATTTTGGGTCGAGAAACCAAGAGGGTGCCATACCGCAAACTCCAGATCCGTATCCTAAATCGAAAAACAAAAAAGGGGCATCGGCATTTATCATTTTACTATGAAATAAACCCAACCAGAGAAAAAAATCGAAAGTTAAGAAAAAATAACCTTGCTTCGTGAAGGGTACTAAAATTGGGTAAAAACATTAATTTCGACCTCTCACCCCGAACCGCGGGGGTGCCAGACCCCTGTATCGGGATAACCATGCGTCGAAGAACAAATTCAGCACCAGCAATTAGTTTCACCATGCCCGAAAACCCCAAAGTGAAAGTTTTCCGCTGTCCAGGGCTTCAGAACCAATTTTCGAATTTAGGATCGAGGAACCATGGTGGTGCCATACGTTAAACTCCGTAACTCCGGAACCGCGAGCCTTAATCGAAAAACAAAAAAGAGGCATCAGAATTTATCATTTTACTATAAAATAAAATCACCCAGAGAAAAAATCGAAAGTTAAGAAAAAATAACTTTGCTTCCTGAAGGGTACTAAAATTGAGTAAAAAACACTCATTTCGACCTCTGACCCCGAACCATGGGGGCGCCAGACCCCCGTACCTATATAACCATGGGTCGAAGAATAAATTCAGCACCGGCAATTAGTTTCCCATGCCGGAAAAACCCAAAGTGAAACTTTTCAGCTATCCAGGACTTCAGAACCAATTTTCGAATTTTGGGTCGAGGAACCACGAGGGTGCCATACCTCAAACTCCAGATCCGTAGCCTAAATCGAAAAACAAAACAGGGGCATCGGCATTTGTCATTTTACTATGAAATAAAATAACCAGAGAAAAAAATTCGAATATCTTGCAATTATTACATTTGGTCACACTGCGCTTTGATCGATAAAAAGAACAAGTGTTTGTGTTTGGCCTGGAATCAGGGTTTTGCACCTCTTCAATATATATAAAAGTGGTAATGAACTTTTTAGAATCTGTTGGATGTTCTCTTATCTCGCAATTATAACATTTGGTCCCACTGTAGTTTACGCCTTACTGAATGTAGAGTGTCAAACTTGGATTTCTTCAATACGTAATACGTCGTTCACAGAGAAATGTGTACGCTTACTCGACATCTCCAGCATATACACACGTGTGTATGGAAACATTACATTCGATGGTATGTGACAACCTTCGTGAGTTGTTACGCAAAGCCAACCAATCCAGCCCGCGCCTCCCTTTGGCACCGCAGGCGCAAAAATGGGAAACATTAAGGAAACATAGGCGAACACTAGCAAAAAAATTTCTGAAAATTAACAAAACTGGAAACAACTGAGCAAAATGGGGGAAATTATGAAATTTTCAAATTTCAAAATTCTGCCTAATTTCAAAATTTCGCCTACCTGCCATACCCGCCTCCCCAACCGACTGACTGCTTTAGAAGCCGAAGACCGACCTCCCGCCCTGTGGCACTAGCTATAATACCCTGAGACCTCGCACCTTGAGCATGTATGGCTAAGCCTGTTTGTAGCAATTTTCGATTGTTGTTAAGAAGCTGCGAATGCAAGTAACAACATTCGAGCGAAACAAATGGAACGTAACAACATTAGCATTGTTGCAATTATGTGTAAAAACGTATGAAAGTTGTTACACAGAACCCGTTTTGCGTAACAACTCACGAAGGTGGTTACATACTATCGAATGTACCTAATGTTTCCATACACAAATAAGCATTTGCCGACGAAGTCGAGTAAGTGCACACATTTCTTTGCGAACGACGCATAACTGTACTTTTCAACGTGTAAGAATACCTAAACCAAAAATGGGTATTTAATGTTTTTCAATATGTCAGTTGTAAGGTTCGCCACTTACTTTATCGAAAACGGGGAATTGATCTTAAAAACCGAGAAACTGATGTCAAAAAAGAGTGGGGATCCTGATCACATAACGCAATGCGTGAAAGCTCCATAAATACGTCTGTAGAATGCATGCTTCTCACAAAACCAGTGAAATTGTTGTAGCTATCGGCCTGTTACGCTTTGTAAAACTGAAGCGAGCACCAAGGCTCATTCTGGGTCGGAACCTTTATCTTTCGATTTTAGTCGACCTGGTACTTTCGGAAAGCTGCTTTCTTGCGGTTAGCAATCACATTAAATTTGAGGGGGAGAACGCATTACTTTGAACCATAGGATAGTATTTAACTTAACGGGTACCGGGTCAATTTCGGTTACGATCGATCTGATCACTGCACTTAATATTGTTTTTCGCCCCGTATTCCTCTATCCTACTATGATATCATTTTTTCAGAAAAGGTGAACAAACATTCAAAGGCACCGGTATTTTTCAAAACAACGTGCTGAGGTCATGCACGAAATGTCTTGCAGCAGATTGTTCTTCCCGAAATCTTTGTGAGTGAGCACATAAAATGAGTAACCTAAATTAATGCAGAACCGAACCGAATCCGGACAGAAAAAATTTCAGCCAAAACTGATACAGCATCATGGACTTATCCATCGATATATACGGAACACGTGTCCATAGGGCTGTCACCGCTGAAGACTGGGCTACCTACGTCATATTTACTGCCCCACCGGGCCTCATAGGGGTGAGAAAATTTTGAGGCAGAAATTTCAATAAGAACTGTGGAAAATTTTAACAAAAAAACTTCATTATGAGCTTCTAAAATTTTGGATATGCTTCCAGCCCCCTCCCAGCCCCCCTTCGGGGCCATGCACACCACCTGAGCCGACAGACTTTGGGCATTTATGATAGCCGCAACAAAATTACAGGTGTCTACCACAACTTAGTTTATTTCTTGTTCAGTGTGAAGGATACACCTATTTTGGCTAATTTTACATGCTGATCTCACGTGTTCTAATTTAACGTATTTGAGTATGTATACATATCGTTGATATGTACGGAGGTCTACGGAGATGAAAATGCTAACTTCTTACAACAAAAATTGCTCCAAGTTTTGATATATTTTAAATTTAGCTATTTATAGAGGCCTGTAATGGGTAAGCTATAGCTAACAAAACTTGGACTAAGTAGAGCACGGCAAAATTGATTATAAAGATGTTAATGTTTGACTAATCAATGTTATTTCTCTGTACCCAACACGTTGTTTATTAGAGGTCGAGAAAACGTATGTGAGCGAACACTATAACAGAAGACATTTTTTTCAATTTGTTTAGTTTGGGTTGTTCAATAACCGGAACCCGAATTTAACCGAGACTGTGTAACCTTGGGTGCTGTACATGACACGTTAATCTTCGACTTAGGTGAACATGAGGGTTCTGGGGGTGAACCTCTACCAGGAGCACGAAGATCCCAAATGGGACATTATGTGAAATCTATTTTCCCGTTGGATGATAACGATTACTTTTATTAATGCGCAACCAGTTTCAGTCACAAGCTTTAATGTTAAAATAGGCAAATTTTGGGTCTTTTCTTTCTGTTATACCGTCGGTGCTAAATTGACTAATCTTCGTGTTACAGCGGAAATTTTGGTATCATTCGACTGAACTCCAGAGGTGGTTCAGAAAGTGCTCGTTTCGGCCACTTTTGTGATAATTTTTTTTGATTTTATGAAGTTCACGATGGCTAACGACTTAGGCTTGGCTATATCTTAGTCTTAAGAAATAATTCCTTCACTCATGAACCGATTTAGCTGATTTTATCACCATTCGGCTCAACTGGACAATTTGGTTCGAAATTTACACAATATATATACATACATTTATCTAGAAACAATTTTTGTTGAAAATTCCATGTAACAAGAGGGCCCAAAATATCGAAAAATAATTGTCATAAAAGTGGCAGAAATTAATATTTTGTGAAGAAGCCTGTCGAGCTGAGTTGAATGATGTATGATGCTAAAGTTTGCTCTAAACTGTATCTTCAAAATTGGCCAATTGCGCGCTTTGGGTATAACCGACAGCACAACTTCGAACTTACGATCGTTTTTCAGGTTTTCCGTCATATTTAGTTGAAGTTACAATTGGTAATCAGCATTAAATATATCGCTCACTTAACAGTATTGAACGGTGCATTTCTATACGCTGAACAACTGCGACAGAACTAGTGATGGGAAGGGCTATGGTTTACCATTTCCTAGTAAAATAATTGTGGGATATATCTTATAATTTGGATATTAGAATGAGCACCACCATATCTTAAAATTTAAAAATTTTATTTAAACTTCAATAACTGTATATCAGACTTTGATATTCGCTATAACAGGTGTATTTTGTGATGAATTAAGGATTTGCTGCATAAACAAACATTGATTGTTGTTGTGATAAGGTGGATTTCGCACCATTGCTGTGTAACTTACACTAAACCTATTGTATTAATAGTATTAAATTCATAGTGAACACCATTTCATCTTATAGCTAACACTAATTGATTCAAAATAAAGTGTATATTTCGGATATTTTTTGGTATCTTACGGATTTAGAAGGGGTCGCGGAATCAATCGCCAGAACCCAATTGTTAACCACAGAAACGGGATTGGCAAACGCTGCAGGTTAAGTCCAAACAACGGGGACCAAATACCTAATATCGGACAGAAAGTGAAAGTTTGTGGCATCTGGATTTGGTTATTTGAATTTTAAAATTTTTCCAAAAATACGCAACGTAACAGGGTACTATTTTTAAAATCTATCTAATCCATGAATTCTCAAAGATATGAGTTAAAACTGTTTGTTAATACTACGCCATATTCCTCAAAACATCTAGCGGCAGATTTTAAACCATTTCCTGGAACGTAAAATATTTTAACACAAAGTACAGAGAAAACGTTTAACTCTTTGAAACGTGTAGTTACTGTTGTGTAACTTATTACAATACAAGACATGATAACTGTGTTGTTCTTTAGCTTAGTTCACTGCGTAGCGTACGTTTGGCTGCGTATCACTATTAACCTTACATACCCGTAGGGGGAGCGGTTTATCGCTCCTTAAATCGCCGAAACCCCCGAGATTGCATTACCTCTGTGCCTCTGCTTCTCCCCGAACATTTTACCAAAAACCGGGAAATTGGCAAAATTGTAGCAGCTATGCATACCTTAGCCTTCCCTCGCATCTTGCTTCGCTAACACCCTTAACTGTTGCACTCACTGAACTCCGGTTGAGATCAGCCTCGTTTTGTTTGCCACATGTCCCTGCTTACGAACTCACAAATTATTTTAATATCAAACTGGCATCTATGCCTAAATATTCTCAACGTGAGAGTTGTTCCTTCCTGTCCAATAGCTACCGATCAGCATGTGATGGTCAGTAGGAAAACACAATCCATGCAGTTTTGAAAAATAAATATTTTGGGTTTTCAACTGATCAGTACTCCGAGACGATTTCGTATCATTGGCCTGAGGTAAATATAGCATACTATATACCAAAACTGACCACCTAAATCCTACATAATTAAATATAACGACAAAAACCTATTCCCAGATATAAAAACATATCTGCAAGCAGCGTCCTTTCAGCATTCTCGAATCAAGATTTTGTCTTCCTCTAGCAGTAAAATGTGCACCTGGTCATGAAAAGCAATATTAGAGTATTGGGATTATTCCGCGATAATATCTGGATATCCTTGCCCATCACGAGACACAAACCGGTTTGAAACTTATCTTAACACTTCATGGACAAAGCTCATTTCTAATTTCAAATTTTTTGTAATTTCCATTAGCTTTTACGACGTATGATGTATCTAATACAACCTTATTTCAGCGACGTGTTTGAAGCTTAGTAAGCCGTCACCACTAACAGAAAAGCAAAGTACGCTGGAGTGCCTTCCGATACCAGACAGATCTGAAGCAACTTATACTTGTACTGAGTTACTCTTCAAGGTGAATAAATATTTGTATGAGCGTTGATTTTATGTTGTTATGTACAACTTTTGTTTTGATGTATCTGCTCGAGTTTTCACTTTGATACGTAACACAATGTTAATTTTTTACGTCTGGTTACAAATGTTCATTTGTTTTTAAAATATAGCATAACGCAAGCGACATGAGTTACAATTGGGTTACCAGGTAATGCCCGTAATCTAAATTATTTTTAACCACAACTCTTAATTTTAAACGGAATCCCAACCCAGAGCTGGTGTTCGTTATTTTAGCAAAAGAACAACACTGTTGTACTACGTAGATAAAGTGTACTCATGCACAGAGGAAGATAGAAATTTTTGTCGATAATTTATACATCGTTCGACAAGGCGTATCCTGGCATTCGTAGTCCACCAACACCGAGAAAATCCTTTCACTGTAATACATCTCTATGTAAACTGAGTTACACGTATTGCATATACACGTCTTGTATTGAGCGTAGACTGGGCAACTTCACTCAGTTTCCTACTCGTTGAGTAAAAAATGTAAACTGCATTGCTTTATTGTTCCATATTTAAAATTGAAAGTTCCGGTTTAAGTACTTATAAGCAGTGCATAATTGCCATACATATCATGTACAATTTGGTCATACATGGTATCTTTCTAAATGGTTAAAACAGCTGCCATGATCATCCTTCTGGCGGTATTTCTGTATTATAATGTTACAATAAGATGAAATCGCTTAAGGCTATAGGCTTAAGATAGAAAAATTCTACGAAAACTGTTAACCTTGTAGTGCAATTTGTTTCGGTATAATACTTTGTCTACCTTGCATAACAAATTGACTATTGTGCGTAATGTATGTTAGGACCACAACTAGCATCAAACTGCGTAGAAGATATCAGATACATGTTTTAACTGAAATAGAGGTTCCGGTGTAATTTTTGACATTCTCCGGAATCACAATCGGAATGGAGGTTAGAATACTGGCCCGTGCATGGGCAAATACACAACTGCAAACGGGCCGGGCCGAATTTATGAAAACGCCGGTTGGGACGGCCTCACCTTTAAACTAGTTTGACCATATCTGACCAAAATATTTCGGCACGTTCTGATCTCTAGTGCATGTTAGATGTGCAAATGTTCGCTCACAGCCTGATCCAGTAGCCGCCATACGGCTACCAATAGACTGGGCCGTGCCGAACCGCATTCTGAAAAGGCCCAAGATGGGCGCCGATCCCTTTTTTGGACGGCCCCAGAAGAACTGAAAAATGACGGGAATTAGAACAAAATTCTGGTTTCTCCTGGTATTCCTGGCTGAACGAAGCCCAACTTTCACCTGCAGCTTAAAGATAGTGAAGGCTATTTAATAACTATAGAGCTGAACAATTCATGTGTTAGTTTTTTACAGGTCAACAAATCTCGAAGAACTAGAATTTTCGGCGTATTAAAACATTGGTAAAAATTATCTGTACAACTTAAGAAAATGAAGCAATGTTTACACTGATGCATTGAATTGGCATGAAGTCCACTAATATAATGTATACATATGTGTCTGTGTTGTGTAATGATACGTTTCTGCGCCAGTATTACTGCAATCTACGATCTAGATGGGCAACAAATACCAGAATTCGCTGAAATTGCGCCTTACGTTGGCCGGATATAAAAATTTCTCTGTATCAGATTTAAAAAATTGATTAAGTTAAGATAGGTTCGCTTACGATTTTTTATTTTAACTTCGTAAGGGTGTTTTATTGTAACTATACCTACGAAACACAGACACGTGTGCACTTAAGGCAGCTGTTGGACCCATTCAATGAGCGACATTCTCAAGTTGAAACTGTTTAGCTAAAAATATGCAGAGCAGAGTGCGGTTCGCTGAGACTTTGGCTAGTTGATTTAAGTTGAAGCTTTCAAGCTTGAACATGACTGCGGGCATATTCAGTGGTCGACGGAGTTCACGTAAGGTTGCACCGTTGAAAGCTTTTCATCCTACTGCAAACCTTTAAAACCGATATTCGGAATGTCGATCGATAACTTAAGCAATCGTTGCAAATTTTAGCTGTTTATATCTCTTGACAGCCTACCAAAGGCAATATTACTGCAATGAGGACAACGTACGAGCCATTTTAACCCATTATCACGTGAATTATTGTGTATTGTGTACAGTGTTGAGCAAACTTTAGCTGCGACAGCGGATGAATCTTACGCCATTTATGCTCGGTTCGTTAAGGAACCTCAGAAATCGAGCAAATAACGCGCGCCGTACGACAATCTCAGTATGCGCGTTGCATCGCAACATACACTTTTACGCACGTGGTACTGTATGCGGGAAAGGGTTAAAACCATATGACCCCTGTTTCTATCTCAATGCATTTTACATTATATAGATTGATCAGACCAAGTCCCGATCGCGGTTTCCTTTGAAAGTTAGTCGCGGTTCCGTTTATATTCGGTTTTGGTTATTCATTCAAATGCACTTACGATGAATATGATTATTTACATAATGACACTTGCTTGGTAGCGCAAATTTCACACTGTAACGGAAATTGCCGGGTGCGTAACAACGAACTGAAATGCCTAAGGAATATTACCAAATTACTATTGTTAAATTCCACATTAAACATAGCATAAAAATGCAATAGAACCGCGATACCTGATTGATAAACCGGGGTTCAAAAATTTCGATGGACCCCCGCTGGCTAAAAGCTGAGAGTGTTATGGAAGTCGGACCCCTAATACCCCATGCTATGGTTACGCCCTGGTAATTGCTACGCGGTTGGGTATCTTCGAAAACGAGAGTTATATAATTGCTATTGCTGGTGACATAATACTTGTGCTCTAAACTTGCAACTGCCATAGTTAATATGAAAAGCGGACAAGTTTCAGTCTGGGTGCTACAGATAGCATTCAAAGTAGGTTTTACTTTGCTTGAATCCTTATGGTTTGCCCATATACAAATGTTGCATATTTCTGCTGAAACTGTAATTCTCACTTGACGGATCGTTTCCACTGCGTGTAGTATTCGCAACTCAGCAGTTTTAGAAATAAAACTTAAAACATGCCGTCCTGGCTTAAAACATTCCCATTTGCATGTACTCTCAACAGGCGAACGCGTGGCTAAATGTTGAGATTTTTCCGTACTACCGCAGTTCAATTACCTCAAAACAGCACGCTTATAGTTCTACAGTATAGTTCGAATAAGGCAACATCCGTAAGGACAACCTCTGTGTCCACTTGCCCCAAATTATGGGAAACCCTGCAACAAATGGAACAGCCCATATCATGTCCATCGCTGTGAACTATTTTTGTAACGAGTATTTTTGAGCGGCCGCAATAAATTTTGAAATGTGTGTATATAACAGGCCACATTCGTAAGCAGCAAACGTTTGATTTGCGCTTATAATACTTGTATACATGCCGTATGTATATATGTATATATATATATCTATATATATAATTATAATACTGATAATACTATACTTGTATTTTGGTTGTACATATTTTTATATAATGGCGCACAATACAAAGATCGAATGTAGCAGCATAAACAAATATTGAAATTTTCCCACGCCATTTCGTTACATTGACAGCGTTAAAATAAATTTATGATGCAAAAATAAGGGATTTTGTACTATTTATATTTATTGTTTCAACAAAATCAAATTTATAGAAAAGTTAATATTTCAGCATTAATTGCCGAGGGAACCATAAAATTTGTTTCGAAAACGACAGAACGTTTATTATTATAACTGACCACCAATTATCTCTCACTTCCCAGACCAGGGTCGCCCCTGGCACCCTTTCAGTTATGCTTGATTGGTGTACATTATTCTCGGATTCATAGTTGCGTTTAAAAGAGGCAATAAATGAGTGTTCCGGCATTAAAATGCGTAAAGCTTGGCATGAAATACTCCGTATCCGCTACTTTTCCTCCATGAGACAACTTTTATCAAATGGGAATGGTTTTTACGCCATATCGTCACCATTACCAATTAAAGTTGAGGAGGGCTCAAAAAACCAAACATTCTAAGTTCAGATTTTTTGTTGATGAATTTTGATGTTTACCTAAATTTTGTATCTGTATACGGTTAAGTGGTTCGTCACACACGGGGATCAGGGTGGTTGATGCAAGGAACAAATGTCAAAAGTCAATAAGTACAAAGTGAAATTATAGTAATAAGAGTACGAGAACTCTGATAGCAAGTTTATAGGGTAAATCTGGGGCACTGAGCACAATAGCGCTGTCATAATTAATCTAAGAGATGGATTATTCCAAACAGGGGTGGCATGGAAAAAATGGTACGGTGTTGGGATTCTTAATGTTGAATAGTTATTAGAGTGAAGCACGGCTAAGGCTTAGCTCAGTTTAATCTTTTCCGCATACAGTCACACGTGTGTGACAGTCTACATTTAATCGCGATGCGCATACTGAGTTTGTCGTGCGGCGTGCATTTGCACGCGCGTTGTTGTTCGCTCGCTTTGTGAGGTTCCTTAAGGAACCAAGCTACAGCTCCTAAATAGCTGCTAGTATAGGGCTCTCACCGAAACGGTGTAGGTTCAATCCGCCCTCGCGGCAAAAGGTTGCTCAACAATGTACACAACACATAATAATTCACGTGAGAAAGTGTTAAATCTAAGACTCAGGCTTGCGATTAAAATCTCAATATATTATGCAAGAATCGTAGACTTGAGGCCTTAACCTAAATAGGCATAACTCCTAAACCCAGGACCTGATTCAGCTCATTTTACAAAATTCCACTTAGCTAGCGAATCCGCTTCAACGACACATAAAATTATACGGTTATCGAGAAAATCTTCGAAAATTGTGAATACCAAGGGTCAAGGTTCGCAATTGGTAATTTTACCCAAAAAAAAATTTTTTGGCATAAATGTGGTCGATTGTTCTACTATATTACGATGCTTGGGAATTCGCGACACTATTACGTGCGCCAGCGCTGTAGGTTGGACTTTTGGATGGTACCACAATATGGCCAAACGTACTAAAAGTTCGATGTCCCAGGGGGGTTAATAGCGGGTGCTTAGGCTAGGGTGGATCAGCCCGACACCGTTGGCCGTCGTCAAATAGTATGAGCACCGATACGAGGCTTATTATAAGAAATTGAAGGAAGTACACATGGTTCTGCCTGATACGATGTTTGTGTTTTCATGCTTCGGCATGTATCACGGACGCATTATAGTGTCATGGATTCAAATAGTGTAGACGCAAACAGGAGTGCTTTTACGTCGGGTGACGGCCCCTCCTTCAGAATTTTCCGGGTTGAGCGATTGTCGATGGCCTTCAAATATTTTTTTGAATTATTTAGTAAATTCGAAAAAAGTTTTGCATCTTCGTGCTCTACAATAAAAACCGCGCCCGCCACTAAATTTAAAAATGCACTACACTTCTAAAATGAAAAACTCTCTGTCCGACCCAATGAAAAAAGCGCCTGGCCATACAGCTACAGTATATAGAACTAGTTACACCTCTATAGAAAAAACGTGCCCGCTGTTACACTAAAATATTCCTGAACTTGGAATAAAAATTCAAGACCCGCCCATACAACGAGAAGGCACGCTTCGCCTCTACACTGAAAAATAGCTCAACAATGCAAAATGTATGTAGTATCGGATTTAGATACCAATAAACTCGGTAGACGGTGATGCATTTAAATTAATTTTTTTGTTTTATTCGTATTTAAAAATAAATACAAACACATATTCGTGGAATTCCGTATATTTTCTGGCGCCCATATCATCGTTTGTGTCTAACGGAAAAGTTTTACTGAAACGATACTCTTATATAATAATGTAAATAAATACTTATGGCTATACAAAGGATATCTTATTTGAAATATGGAAACAATTGACAGATATGCAAATTTAATGGTATAAATACATATTTATTGATAAATATACATGTTAAATAAAATTGAGGTGTAAAATTGTAAATGATATAAAAAACGCAAGAAAGAATTTTGGGGGCTGTATTTGAAAATTCAAGATTTGTACATAAAAATATTGTATTCAAAATAGTATATGCTTATAGGGGTACGGGTATTACCCTGTGAAACTTCAGACTGAAAAATTATGCTAGGCATGCTTTTTATGCTGGCAAACAAGGTTGGTATATACACAGATTCTTTTCAGACGATAAATTTTCTGCATGTGAGACGTTTTTGACTATGAGAAAGCACTCCATCACAAGCCTCTGGGTCGGACAGAATCATTTACAAACATCACCAACTCGAGAATGTAAACAAAATCCCAAGTCGGAAGCATTGTTATTAAATCAGTGGTGCTTTCCGCAAGCCAACTTCTTAGTTGGCGTGTAGACAATACCGTATGGAACACTTGTGGTGCACTCCCACACGTTAACCAAATTTTCCTGGCTTAAGATTATACAAATGCCAAAAATTACCATATCCAGAGTCGAAATTGCTTCCATATATAAATTTACAATGAGGAATTTCACAATATATTTCTCAAAAAGTTGGTTATTGAATTCGTTACCCTGGGACAGAATAGGCAACCAGTAGAAATATACTTTATGTTAGAGATTAAATTTGAAAATTTCTAGCTTAGTGCGATTGACGTATTTTCCTGTATCTGCAAAGCTTATATTTTGATCATTATATGCTGTGTATTTCATTTTTGTACGCTTTTCACATAACAATTTCACGATATGTAACGCTAAAAATTAAATTTAGGCTATTTTAATAATGAATTACTGCTCATAATGATGTTTTTATCTTAAATGGTTGAAAAGCTACAATTTAGGTATATATGTTTTCTTTGTCTTATTGAGCTGCAATAAAAGTTTTGTTTTATTTGTACTGATACTTGAGCTGCTATGTTTCTCCGTCACATTGTGAATCAACAACTTTTGCTTAGTAAACTTAAATAATATAGTATGATATTATATTTTGTTAAAAATACTATGCCAAATTGACAGATAGAAACGTCCGGACGAGTTTGTCTAAAGACCTGTCCTTAAGACAACGAAGGGGGTATCTCCATGTACTTTGCAGTGTAAATGTTTACAATTAAACAACACGCCTGTCATTTCATCTGCAAGGCCTGAAAGAGCGTTTCCACCGCAGAAGCCGCGCACATAGAACTGTTGATTTTTGAAGCACAGGTATGTTGCGCTTCTAGGAGACAAATGTGTCATCTCCGGTGACCATAGTGACTTAGTATTGAAGCTGGAGTCACACTGCCCCAAACACAGATAGCAATTAGTTTCGTAAATGTATGTGTGCAAATTCCTACAGCAGTGTGGTAATGACACGTCGCCTT
>JASANE010027958.1:0-31010 GCA_030248225.1 Trileptium ribeirensis
CACGGGGGTTTTCTCTTAACGCTGATCCCGAATATGATATTTCTGAATCTCTAAAGCTTGGCAATATATGCTAATTACTTAAGTAATCAATTAGATGATTACTTTAATTTTATGCAATTTTAAAGTCACCTAAAAATTGCTGATTTTTGCACTAGGGAGTTTTCGATATCGCTGATCATGAATATGCGACTTTTAAATCTCTATGATTTTATCGTGCTTGCTAATTAGTTAAATAATCAGGAAAAAATGTTAAAAATATGCTATTTAGTTGAATAATTAGGTGATATTTCTAATTAATTTGCTAATTTTTTACCTAGCTAAATTTTTGTAAAATGGATTTGATATCAAATGTCTAAAACGTGATACTTGGTATAAATTGATTAAATATTTTGTTAAAATACTTGTATACATAAATAAGATATAATATGTTTGACTACTTCTCCGCTCACTTTTTGTAATTTATTTCATTTACTAGTAATTATTGTGTTGTATTTTATTTCTATTCCGTTCTAACGCAGACAATTATTCCACTTCATATATTTTACTTCTGTTCTTACTGCATAGATTTGTAGTTTTGTACTGCGATTACTAAAAACCAAATTAAAGCATTAAGAGCTTACTTATATGAAACTTTGCGATAGGCCTGAAGTGTGGTTACCACACGGTGCCTACAAAGCATTTAGCATTTAAAATTTACTGATCGCTATACACTGTATATTGTTTTTCTGTCGTGTAGCCGCGTCTTAAATCATATTAGCTTTAAATATCGTTCAATAAGGATCACTGCAGCATCCTATAATACTATAAAACGTTAAATAACGAAGCTTTACGGGGCACTTGAAAGAATAGTAAGCAAGTGGCCCAGGTGAAGCGAAATTTGAATACACTAAAAACAAATACTACTAAACTTACGTTGAAAATTTTGACAATCTGATGAAAATAGTCGTTATCTTCGTCAAGATTTGCAACACGCAACGTATGCATTAATGCATTGTGACCTGACCGACTACGGGATGCGACTTCAGTTCCCACTCCGGGCCTCATGAGGGCCGAAATGCGAAATACAGCTGACCCCATAAAAAAGTGCTAATATTTAGTTAGTTTCATTTTTTCATCAGAAGCTTCATTGCAAATGATTAACTACATGAGTAGTTTAAACTTGCATTATTTAAATACACTTTAGTGCAATTACATAGAAAAAAATGCAAATGGACGACATAACCCGCAGCGTCATACCCTTCTGTGCAAATTCGTGTGTAGTTATCTTCTTTAAATTTGATAAATACTTTCTATAGTTTGTAAAAAATACGACAGAAAAAATAATCAATTAAAATTTTTGCTGAAACAATTGCGTTCATTTAAAGGGTTTATAAGACGCAACGGCAATAAGTAAAGTGTACATTGGATCGTTAACATTTTAGCAAGCCGTCAAACAACAACTGAAATATATCGACAAGCGATCAATTTGATTACGTGCCTCTACATCGACCCGGTTTCAGGTCACAATGCATTAATGCATACGTTGCGTGTTGCAAATCTTGACGAAGATAACGACTATTTTCATCAGATTGTCAAAATTTTCAACGTAAGTTTAGTAGTATTTGTTTTTAGTGTATTCAAATTTCGCTTCACCTGGGCCACTTGCTTACTATTCTTTCAAGTGCCCCGTAAAGCTTCGTTATTTAACGTTTTATAGTATTATAGGATGCTGCAGTGATCCTTATTGAACGATATTTAAAGCTAATATGATTTAAGACGCGGCTACACGACAGAAAAACAATATACAGTGTATAGCGATCAGTAAATTTTAAATGCTAAATGCTTTGTAGGCACCGTGTGGTAACCACACTTCAGGCCTATCGCAAAGTTTGATATAAGTAAGCTCTTAATGCTTTAATTTGGTTTTTAGTAATCGCAGTACAAAACTACAAATCTATGCAGTAAGAACAGAAGTAAAATATATGAAGTGGAATAATTGTCTGCGTTAGAACGGAATAGAAATAAAATACAACACAATAATTACTAGTAAATGAAATAAATTACAAAAAGTGAGCGGAGAAGTAGTCAAACATATTATTTCTTATTTATGTATACAAGTATTTTAACAAAATATTTAATCAATTTATACCAAGTATCACGTTTTAGACATTTGATATCAAATCCATTTTACAAAAATTTAGCTAGGTAAAAAATTAGCAAATTAATTAGAAATATCACCTAATTATTCAACTAAATAGCATATTTTTAACATTTTTTCCTGATTATTTAACTAATTAGCAAGCACGATAAAATCATAGAGATTTAAAAGTCGCATATTCATGATCAGCGATATCGAAAACCCCCTAGTGCAAAAATCAGCAATTTTTAGGTGACTTTAAAATTGCATAAAATTAAAGTAATCATCTAATTGATTACTTAAGTAATTAGCATATATTGCCAAGCTTTAGAGATTCAGAAATATCATATTCGGGATCAGCGTTATAGAAAACCCCCGTGTGCAATTTTTTTCATTTCGGAGCACTTTGGAAAATTTTGAAAAAATTAGCTAATTAATAATTAATTAGTAATTACCTAATTAATTAACTGATTAGCTAATTTTAACATTCCCGAATAGTAATAAACACCAGATTCATAATCAGCACGGCGAGATGTAATGTACGCACCAAAATAATAGCTTTACAATAATTATTCATTGAAAAATAACCAATTTTTGTTTGAAAATGCTAAAACTAGGCTGACACACTAACTAATTAGATAATTACTAATTACCTAAAGCAAATTTTGACAAAATCTATGTCTTGCACCTGTCCTATATTAAGGCTTTCAAACAAAAAAGCTTTTTTTTAAATCGGCCCAGTAGTGATCGAGGAGTTCAACAGACGGACAGACCGAAAGACGGAGCCAAATTTTTCTGTTGTGACGAAAAAAAACTTTTCGCTTCGCTCCGCTCAATAAAGTATCAACCGGTATCCTTGAATAGCTAATTTTAAACAGTTATTCCTAAAAATTATTCCTCCAGTATTTCCATACAGTTGCTACATAAGGCGACAATTTAAAGATGTATAAAAAGAAATATTTACTAAGTTATTAATAATTCTGTAGACAAGTTGTAAATAAAATCTTAACCTTATTAATTAAAGGGAATCTAGCTTGAAAATACGTAATCTGTGTTTGTAATATAAGGCGAAACACAGTACGCAACGGGTAAAAAACATCCTGTACTTCTTCAAATGCACAAAAATTGGTTAGTAAATGAGGTTTCCATGCCTGACATAAAAATTGGATCAATAAACGCTTTCTAAACCGTGACCAAAACATCCAGATTTCGACAATTAAACGATGATTACATATAGTTTACATGACGAAAAGCTTTACATTAATTCGCCCTTTATCTAATCTACATAATAGAATACCAAGATCATAACAAGGTCTTCCTCAACTATCTTTTCATTAGTGCTATATTAACCCGATCGAATTTTCATCCGTTTGCAGCCGAGATTTTTGCTAGTGCAAAGAACTACTTAAATAATAGAATACCAATATCATAACAAGGACTTCCTGAACTACCTTTTCATTAGTGCTATATTAACCCGATCGAATTTTCATCCGTTTGCAGCCGAGATTTTTGCTAGTGCAAAGAACTACTTAAATAATAGAATACCAATATCATAACAAGGTCTTCCTGAACTACCTTTTCATTAATGCTATATTAACCCGATCGAATTTTCATCCGTTTGCAGCCGAGATTGTTGCTATTGCAAAGAACTACTTAAATTTACAAATACAATTAAATTGCAGAATTGCGAATCGTTCATGTCTGGCAAGTGCTGCAGTTAACTGTAGACTATAGTTGAGTAAACCACGTGTTAGAAGCAGCAATAACCAATATGGATAACAGACCTTGTCGCGGCATCTGTGGAACCATCAATAAAAATCATCAGTTATTAATGGTTCACCTATAGCTGCCTGACTGTGTACCTACTGGTTATGCCGTTTCTACGCACCGTGGGTTATAATTTTATATCGTATTCCAGGCGAATAAGACTGATGATATCTGGTTATTGGATTTTGCTATGGTAGAAGCATACAATTGTCCTTTGAATGCGGTATGTTCTGTAATTAATGCACGTTTAAAACAGATCAATGTAAAATATAGTCGGGTTTAAATATATCAATGAACCCTGAGTGGCAAACAAATTTAGGTGCCTTTGTTACTGAACTGAAATGTAATAATGTGTTCAGATGCCACTAACATTTTTGCTAAAAGTTAAGTGGAGCGGCCTTAATAAATTGTTTTAATGTCTCAGTAAATCGTATCCTAAATCTTATAGTATTTAATCAAAAAGATAGCACATTTCAATAACGGAGCGTATTATTTTTATACTGGAATTTGTGAAAATAATATTACTCAGATTTTAAAAATGCATAAATTATAAATTTCGCTATTTATGAAATACATATTATGATAATATTCATAGTGTCTGCTTTTTGGGCTGAATCCTGTCTTTAGTAGCCACAAGAGATATTTCAGGTTCGTCTTTTTTGACTCACACGTAGAAAACACATAATTTTCTGCCAAAACTATGTAACTAATAATATATAAGCGTGTGTTGAATGCAATGAACTCAGAATTTTATGGATAGCCCGAAAAAATTTAACTCTAAAAAAGTGTAAAAACATTACTTACTTTAGCTCATTCTATTTAAATTCTAATTAATTTACTGCAAAACGCAAATATTGCTGAAAACGTTGTTTGGGTTGCTGAGACAGCAGTTAACTACTTACTCATTTCTAAATGACAAATGGCGGTGCCATAGGAAATGCTGCATCGAGTACTCCTTGCAATTCCCGACTAGTTTAATAGGCGGACGAAAGGTATTAGAAAAGTGTTATATTCTTCTAAAGATCGACATTCAGACTCAGTAATATGTATACCGATTTCAGCCTAAAATTGTGATTCTTACTTCTCGTTCCCGAATGGAAGCCCATATATGTGTAAATCTCGGTCGCATTTAAGCAACTTCAACAATGCTGGTTACAACCGTTAACAAAAGTACATATGCTGTTGCGAATATTTCAGAATATGCATGTTATATAGCCTAAAATAGACGAAAAAGACTTTTTTATCAGAAATAATACAAGGTGTAATATTTGGAATTTCGAAACTTACCGGACGGCAGTAGAATGCATCGAAATCAGCATTTTAGCAATTAAGGAAGCTGATTAGACATTGATGAGTCGTTATTGTCGGGAACGCCATCATCAGTTATTGGTTGCACTCACTAGCTTATGATGTAGACTTATTTATTTAAAGATATTTATGATACTATGTAAAGCTAGACGAAATTTGCGAATATTTGATAGAATTTCATATTTCTCAATTTTTTAAAGTTATTTTTTCAAAAGTTAAATAATTTGAATAGTGAAAACTCTGAGTGTGATTAAATAATTTGATGATTTATTTATTAAATTGTTCCCATTTTATACAGATATATTTACGCCAAATGTGATTCGATGGATTCCGTCTTTATACACGTATGGGGGGGGGGTTGGGAAAGTAATCTCACAGCAACTATTTCAGACATCAATTTTTGTTTGTTTCTTGTGTTTTGAGAAAAATTCGCGTAACTTTTGAGTGGTTTGCTAGTGTCACTCGTATTTGCGTATTAAATTTAGCCATAACAGAAACATTTCTCATTTAGACCCCACCACCCCTCTAAACAATATTTAGTTCACAGACAAACGACGACAATATTGGATTATTTCCCCACCACAAAGTCGATGAACCTCTGTGTATTTCTATATTTACATCATAATTTTATTGATATACATAATTAATTTTAATTTGATTATTTTCTCTACGCCAAAGTATTTATAGTTCTAAAATATTCCAGGTTTTCAGAAAGCTACTTCGCCTTGGTTTAATTTACGAATTTTTTGCAAATTGTTTCTACAATCACAACGAATACAACGGCAAGCGATGTACAGCACAAGTGAACCATGTGCCGACTGATATCGCTGACAAGATCCTATTTGAACGTAACGACGGTGATATTAAATGCGTACCAGTTTCGCTAAATGAAATAAAAAATATACAGCCAAAATTCACTGAAATTAGCTTTGGTTTCTAAAAACGATTTGAATGTGATCTGAAATGTTTTAAAACCTTTGTTTGCCCAGTTGAAATTTTTAACCGTAATTTATTATTAAAATAAAAGCAACAATATAAATTAAACGCTGGGTTGAAATCACACACTCTAATACCAAACACATACTGGTAAAAGAAAAACAACTATTTCTATGAGTATAATATAACTGTTTGATTAGATAGTCGAGCACTTTACAGCGAATTTCGGATTGATACTATCATTTTTTAAACTTTTCAAAAATATTCAAAAGTATTCAAACTGGTCACAGATATCTGCGACCTCTCGCAGATGTTTGCGACCAGTTTGAGTGCCTCTGAAAAAACTGCTAAAACGCTGTTGGATTTCAAAACAAAAAATAGATAATGTCTCTTGGACTGAGTGAAGCACTTTACGGCGACTTCCGGATTGATGCTATCATTTTTTAAACTTTTCAAAAACATTTAAACTGGTCGCAGATGTTTGCGACCAGTTTGAGTACCTCTGAACAACTGCTAAAACGCTGTTCGATTTCAAAAAAATAATGTTCCTTGGAGCCAGTGGAGCACTTACAGCAACTTCTGGATTGATGCTATCATTTTTTAAACTTTTCAAAAACATTTAAACTGGTCGCAGACAGCTGCGACCGCTCGCAGATGTCTGCGACAAGTTTGAGTACTTCTGAAAATGTGCTAAAACGCTGTTAGATTTCAAAATAAAAAATTAATAATGAGCCTTGGACTCACTGGAGCACTTTAAGGCGACTTTGGGATTGCTGCTATCATTTTTTAAACTTTTAAATAGTATTCAAAACTACTCAAACTGTTCGCAGACAGCTGCGACAGCTCGCAGATTTCTGTGACCAGTTTGAGTACTTCTGAAAATGTGCTAAAACGCTGTTAGATTTCAAAATAAAAAATTAATAATGAGCCTTGGACTCATTGGAGCACTTTAAGGCGACTGTGGGATTGCTGCTATCATTTTTTAAACTTTTAAATAGTATTCAAAACTACCCAAACTGTTCGCAGACAGCTGCGACAGCTCGCAGATGTCTTCTACCATTTTGAGTACTTCTGAAAAGGTGCTAAAACACTGTTCGATTTCAAAATAAGAAATAAATAATGTTTCTTGGACCCAGTATAGCACTTTACAGCGATTTCGGGATTGGTACAATCATTTTTTAAACTTTTCAAAAGTATTCAAACTGGTTGCAGATGTCTGCGACCAGTATGAGTACTTCTGAAAAGGTGCTAAAACGCTGTTCGATTTCAAAACATAAAATAAATAATGTTCCTTGGAGCCAGTGGAGTACTTTACAGCGACTTCCGGATTAATGCTATCATTTTTTAAACTTTTCAAAAACATTTAAACTGGTCTCAGACAGTTGCGACCGCTCGCAGATGTCTGCGACCTGGTTGAGTACTTCTGAAAATGTGCTAAAACGCTGTTCGATTTCAAAATAAAAAATAATGTTCCTTAGACCGATTGGAGCACTTAAAGGCGTCCGGGATCGACGCTATCATTTTTAAAAAATTCAACAGTATTCCAACTGGTCGCAGACAGCTGCGACCGCTGCACATCTTTACGACCAGTTTGAGTACTTCAGAAAAGGTGCTAAAACGCTGTTGGATTTCAAAAAAAAATAAATAATGTTCCTTGGACCCAGTGGAGCACTTCACAGCGATTATCGGATTGATACTACCATTTTTAAACTTTTCAAAAATATTCAAAAATACTCAAAATAGTCGCAGATAGCATCGACCGGTCGCAGGTGTCTGCGACCAGTTTGAGTACCGCTGAAAAACTGCTAAAACGCTGTTCGATTGCAAAACAAAAAATAAATGATTTTTCTTTGGCAAAGTGGAGCAGTTCACAGTGATTTCCCGATTGATGCTATCATGTTTTAAACTTTTCAAAAGTATTCAAAAACACTCAAACAGGTCGCACACATCTGCGACCAGTCGTAGATGTCTGCGACCAGTTGAGTACTTCTAAAAAGGTGCTAAAACGCTGTCGCATTTCAAAATAAAAAATAATGTTCCTTGGACAAGTGGAGCACTTCACAGCGATCTACGGATTGATGCTATCATTTTTAAAAATTTTCAAAAGTATTCAAACTGGTCGCACATACTATGACCGGCCGCGAATGTCTGCGATATATTTTGCGCGCCCTACGGGGCTGCTGCGCGCTCTGCGGGTCAACTACGGAGCTGCTACGTGCCTTTCGGAGCTGCTACGCGTCCTGTGGGGCTGCTGCGCGACTTGCGGAGCAGCTGCTGTGCTGCTAGGCGCCCTACGTGGCTGCTGCGGTGCTGCTGCGCGCCCTGCGGGTTACTGTGCGCGCCGCGGGGCAGCTGCCAACTGCGGCGTGCCCTGCGGAGCTTCTGTGCGCCCTTACTGGGCTGCTCCGGTGCTGCTACGCGCCCTGGAGGGTAGCTCCGCACCTGTTACGCGCGCTCCGGGGCTGCTCTGGGAATACTGCCTTTCGGAGCTACTACGTGCCTTGCGGGGTTGCTTCGCGCCCTGCGGGGCAGCTGCGGAGCTGCTACGCGCATTTTGGAGCAGCTGTTACGCGCCTTTCGGGGCTGCTGCGCGCTTCACGGGGCAGCGGAGAAGCTGCTACGCACCCTGCTGGGCTGCTACGGAGCTGCTACGTGCCCTACGGGACTGCTGGGCGCCTACAGCAGCAGGAGGTAGAACAGTGCCGTATCAGCCCTTGACGGTGCTGAGAACGCATGCCACGTAGCAGCCACGTAGGGTGCGCAGCAGCACCGCTTCAACTCCCTGGTTGCGAGTACCGAAGGCACCAGCCCTACATGTCACGTAGCAGCAGAACCGTAGGACCCACTGCAGTTTACTGGGGCGCATGGCAGTCTCGACAAAGCTTGCATCAAGTCTGCTGGTCAAGCAGCAGGCCCGCAGAGTTCGATCAGCGCCTCAGCATCAAAGTTCGTATCAGTTCTGTAGCGCGGGCCGCGTCCCCACCCTAGAGTACGCAGTAGGCACGCATGACGGTAGGAGCCATAAAGAGCTTGCAACAGCACAGCATCCCCCGCAGGGCGCGTTGGCCTAGCAGATATGCATGACTAGTGGCAAGACCGCTGAAGCCCCTTACAGCGACGCTTCAGTAAACCCACAGAGCGTGCCGCAGCTTATTGGTCGGCCAGCAGCAGCCCCCGTAGGGCTTGCATCAGACTTTCCGGTAACGCGCGCAGCTCTGCTGGGTACGTAGCAGCACTTCAGGGGTGAAGCGATGTCACAGCGCCCGTGCGATCCGCGTAGGAGTTCAACAAAGCACGAATCATCGCTGTTGTAGTTGTCCTGCCAAATCATAGCAAGAAACATTAGTAAACACGGTGACTGCCATGAATGAAGTCGTTGTTCAAGATAAAAACATATGTTGGTTCATATACTACTCTGCCGTTTGGTAACAGTAATACACTAAAATATTTCATCGCAGCTGAAGTATCATCTAACCAAATGTTCTTTTTCCCAGATATTATGTTTAACGCCCACTTTTCATTTCAATTCCATTTCCAAATTTACAAAAAATGTTTTAAAGTTATATTTGTAACTTTTGAATAAATTTTCACAGCATATCAAGTGGTCTCACTATAGTGCGTCTTAATGGCTTAAAGGTGATTTTTATTGCTTAGATTTATGGTTAGATTATTTTGAAAGTCTTGAAGGTTACTTAAGCTTTGACTTTATTTCTAAAGTTGGCATTATTTTATACTAATCTAATAAATGTCGATGCACTTTTTTGGTTTTGCGGTTCTGGAGTTTGGGGTTTGAGGTATGGCACTCTCCTGCTTTAGTCCAAAGTGGAGGGCCCCCCGGCATTTTATATTACTTTTGGCAAAAATTTGGGTACCCCCGGCTCAAAGCCATCCTGCTGAGAAAAATAAACGTCTAGACGCGACAAGATAAGACAAAAAATTGAAACCCTAGGCAAAATCCGGCACCCCACGGCAGGTGAGCCGGTGGCCCCGGCTATAATTTCAGAGGTTTGGACTAGCCAGCCTTCGTGGTTCCTCGTCTTAAAGTTCGAAAATGTGTGCTGACGCGTACGGCTGAAAAGTTTCACTTGCTGGTTTTCTGGTATGAGAAACTGATTACCGACGTTTGTCTTGCCCCGCAACCCATGGGTGCTGGTGATGGCGCCCCCATCGTTATTCGACCCAAAAATCCTAATTTTATTTTGAGACGGATAGCTTGCACTTGCAGATTTACGGGCATAGGAAATATATCACAGGGGGAGTACCTCTGCCCAAGTATAAGTATTTACATGCGAAAATGTACCTAAACTAAATTCATATAATCATATGCTTGTAAATACATTTGTACAGTTTCATTGTCGTACCATTTTCACTAAAAGGGCTCTAGTTTCACTTCAAGGCTTTACTTTTCTCTGTATAACGTGCTATTCGGAAGATATTTACGTCACTGAAAGTCAACGGATAGCAATCCTTGGTTTTAGACTTTTGAAGCAACATATCTAGATGTGAGTTTGCTGTTTCCGCAAGGATACCTGATGTCTTGAAACAGACACGGCTGAGAACTGTCGGCGTTGTTACTTCGGTAATGACGGCCCTGTTAATGCATTAACATTGTGCAAGACGAACGCTCTATGGCATAGGCGAGTTGATAAGCTGCAGCCTACAGACCCTTCGGGCTGACAGATGGGCGACGACTAGGGAAGGCATCAAATAAAATGTTTAGATATGTTGCTCCGATATTTCAAGATTCAGATTTGCTAAAACAGTGGCTTGCTTGAACGAAAGTACTCTTTTAAAACAGGTTGCAGATGCGGATAAAATTAAAGCCTCTGGAACAGGATTAAGGCAAATCATAGAAAATGGCAGACGGGGAGTTCTAGTTTGACGATGAAAAAGGTAACAGATGTGGAGAACCTCTGCCAAAAAATTTTGAGGGCAGTTGGACTTGGTATATATATTTCATGGTGAACAAATGTTGAGAACCTCCGCTGGACTTAGGTATATATTTATTTAAAAACGATAACCTCTGCCCAGATTTTTGGCGGAAATTGGATTAATTATTTTGATGACGCAAAGGGTAACAGGTGTATCGTACTCCTCAATCTTTGCACCATCTAGTTAGTAAAAACAGTACCGCTAAACCCAAAGGTATTGGCGAAGCATTTAGTTGATCCTTCAAATAGCGATTATTCCGACACTGGTGTCCGGTTTTCAAACTAGGTAGCTAGGGCAAAATTGCATCGCTCATTTGAATAAAATTTAAGTGACATAAGGCCAAGCCGAACACGATTTAGGTCATAAATCATTGTAGTGAATCCACAACTTGTGGTTTTTGTGACAGGCATCAGGCTGTGACCTTAAAACTACTGGCTGATTGACGTAAATATGTATTGTCAAGTAAGATATATTGAATATATACATCCAAATTTGGTTCTACGTGAAATCAACCTAACAATACATATATGATTATCGTAGGTCCCATTTATTATCTTGGCCATTATCGCCAAGTTACTTATCGAAAAACGGATACCCTCCACATGTAAATAGGTTGGCTAAGACTGTGTGCCACCTAAGGCTCATATACGCTCTATGTTACGGAACAAAGCTACCCAGCGGTCATTGGCCAACTACGGTGGTTTAAGGGGAAGATATAATATCAAACTTGAGAAGTGTACCAATCTTCTCATATATCTGTAGTGGGCAGTAGCATGGCATACAAAGGCCAAACTTTCTAGATTCAAGATGCGTTACGTTAGCCCAATTCGTAATATGGTACACGTAATCTTTAGGAATCTTGCATGAATTGTGACAAATTTATTTAGTAACGAGCAAAAATATATGATTTAAAAATTGAAGTACATGTGACCTCACATGACAAATCAAAATCCTACCTCTTTAAAAAATTATTATCCGCGAAAAATTCTCATATCGCGACCATATTTTAGCATAAAAGTATGCGGATTTGTGAGTTTTATCCCATGCCTGACCGATTTGAAACATTTGACTACATACCCGTATTAACACTCAACCCTTAATAGAGATTGGACCTATACTGAAAATTGTTTATACGTATTTATAAATCCATGTTCATAGAATGAGCAGTCAAAATGCACTTGCGTCCAAATGGATTGCTTTCTAGATTAATTCGTGGTCAGCTCAAGGGTAACCAACGTTTCACAAACCTCTGGACTACTATAGTATTACAGTCAACCCACAAAGCCTATTATAGAAATAATATTCGGGAAACACATTTTCAACAAATTAGTGTTGCTACTGGCTCTTTCCAAGGGTTGATTTTGCAACCGTGCCACATTCATACCTAAAATCAAGTCTAGTTTTATTCTTGCTGAAGTTGATCCAAAAGCGTATTATTAGAAGGCTTTCCCTAAAAGGCTTAAAGTTAAGTAGGCTCAGTCTAGCACCACTCATTGGTGATTAGTGTAGTGCTATGTGAACGTGTGAAACTACGGCGCATCTATATAGGCTATTACAAGCAGCTTTTTACTACGATTTCATCGCGTATTTTCTTTGCGATCCGTTGCACGCATGATATAACACATTTTATTAGAATACGAAAGGTGTATCTGAATCGGAGTGAGCGGAGATTCTGTTAGTAACTGTGCTAGCTGCAAAAATCGTAAAAATTTCTTTTTTGTGTCCGTGTTATGGAATCCATAACTCATCGTAGGATGGATGGAACTTCACAAATTTTTTGATTTGATCACAAATTCAATCTATGTCGTTAGACGCTAAGTCCGCCAGCCACGTCTTCCGGGGTCATAATAGTCAAAAATGGTCAAGGGTCACAATTTTTTCAAATTTAATCATCCGAGTAAGTATATTTCGCGACCTATATATCAAGATAGACGCTTGATATCGAGAATAGAAACCATGATCCTCTCATCTCATTGAGAGCTACGACTTTCCTGATCTTTGCATTTTTTCAGAACCGTTGTTTTCGAGCTATGACTCAAACCTTAAAAAATATCCCGAAATGAAAATCTTAAAATTTTTAGAGTTATTTAACTCATTAAACAAGTTGGTTTCATTGTTTTAACGCCATATTAGCTGTGTTATTAAACCCGCGGCATGGGGCCGGAGCAAAATGTGATGGATCTTGGAACCAAAAATTGTCATATTTCGTTTTTTCCATTATAGATGTATGCAGGTCAATTGGGCGTGTCCATAGGTTCTCGGGGTTGCTAAATATGATAAAAGCATTTGCATTTGCGTGGTATGTATCAATTAAAGCAAGTTTTTGTATTTTTGGCCATTAGAGGTTAAATAAAGAGTTGTTCGGTTTTGATATACATATACGACTCAAGTGACTGTATATAATTATAGAACTATTGCCCGTGTATATATAATTGCTATCATGGGGCTTTAAAGCAGGCTTAGGAACCTGAATTTGGAACGGTAAAATGGTCAATAACGGTAGAGTTACCACACTCGCTCGGCTTCTCCTCACGCCGAGAGTTACTAGGAAATAGTGGCATTATTCTTACGTCGTTGTAACCATTACGTCAGGATATAGGTATGGCCTGTGTCATGAATGTTTGTTCGCCCTATCGTATGCGTGCAATTTATATATACATCTTACCCTTTATACACAGAATTTATGGTTTTTGCATGGCCTCTACACAGCCCTCCGAAAAATGCCGGGGGAGACTTCGGGGTTTCCCATGTTTATTCTCGGGGTAAATTCCAAAGCGAGGGGAATAAATTTTGCTGATAAATACTAAACATTCCCATATTCTCATGTAATTTTACAGCCATGCGTGTATTTTCAAGCTTTAAAACGACGTTTTTTATAAGAAATAGTGGTATATAATTAATGTTTAACATTTTCCTTACAAAACATAAATTTTGAAACGTAAAAAATGTTTGAACTTAATTGTACATGGAGAGAATCTAATTAACATGGGAGATTTTGACAGTGGCGGTCCCAGCATGGGCGATTTCGGAAGCAAGCGAGAGGCCAGTTTGCTAGCTTCAATTCTATTTCGTACTGTAAATTTAATAAAAAAAGTAAATATTTGATTTGCCACTTCACTAAACCCAGTGTTTTCTAGTTGAAGTAGTTTGCTTGTACTGCACTTTGGTTCGCAGCGTTAACTACATATGAGTTTAGATTAAAAGCGCAAGGCGATTAACCATTCTAGATGGGCACCGGACTTGCATGAATATTAACTATTCTGGCTTGAACTTCTAAGCTTTGAAATTAGTTTAAAGGATTACCAGCGCTCCACTTTTGTTCGCCGCTTGAGCGCGTATTATTACTTAAATCGGTTATATCTTAATGAGATTGATTTTATGATATAGATTTTATAACGTGATTCATTGTGTGTTTGCAGCGTCAATAGAAGAACGGCGTGCTGATACCGCGGAAGACATTTTCGATGGCCAAATCGTTTTGAAATGATTTGGTATGTGTTTTGTATAAAATATAGGTCGACGTGACGCTGGGATTGTTGAGTTCTAAATGTAAGACAAAACTTCAAAATGCCAGACACCTCCATCCCCCAAATTTGGATAGCCCAGGTCAATGAAGCTAGTCTATACTGTCCAGGGCAAACAGTTCAATGAGTATTAGTGTGTGTTATCTGAAACTGATACATATGTTTTCCTAGAGCGACCTGCTAGAAACACATTTTTATTCTGTACTTTTGTCGCATATAGAGTACTAATATAACTGTATAATATTAATGACCCATAAAACGCATTCGTATTAGATTTGGTCATAATCAGAACGTAGTGGAAATTGTGTGTTGCAGTGGTGAAAGTTTTTAAATTCCGTCTCTGTGTGTGTGATCGACCATAATTCGGGAACGACTTAACCGATTTACATGATCTTTGGCTCATTCGAACCGTCATTATCGATTTACTGTGTATATACATCCCCTAGCGTTTATTGATTTGGGGTCTGGTTCCGGTTTAATTTTTTACCCCATTTTAGTATCCCTCAAGGTTATTTTTATCTTCTTTCGTAAATTTTTCTCTGGCTTGTTTTATCTCATAGTAATATGATAAATGCCAATACGCATTTTTTCTTTTTCGATAAAAGCTCCGGTTGTGGAGTTATGGTGTTTGAGGTACGGCTGTATGGCGCGCCCAATGGTTTATCGACCCCAAAATTCGAATTTTTTTGTCTGACGTCCTGAGCGTTTAAAGAGTTTCACTTGGGGGGAGGGGTTTCGGGCATGTGAAACTTGTTGTCGGTGTTAGTTTTGTTTTAATTTGTGCCGTATTGTGTGATATCCACATATAGCATATCGGCCTATGCTGTCGAGAGATGATTGGCTGTGCACACAAAAGGCGTCGAGGTACCTATCCTTCACTACTTTCTGCAATCTCGATAGAGTTACTAGTGGAATACAGCCTATTTGCTGCTGTAGTATGCTTGCTATTCAACGATGGCACGCGGAAAACGTAGCAGATTTATGGCACATTTTTTAAACAAAAAATTAACAGCAGAAATATGCTTTGGTCCTTACCACTGTTCCATATAGCGAACAACTTCTATTAAATGGACTCATAAGTTACTGGTCTAAATCCCGACCGTAGTTAATGATGATGTTCCATATCGCCTCAGGCAGAACCACTCAGTGGTGATTGGTGCAGTGCTATCTGAAACTACGTCGCATTTATCTAGGGTGTTTGAATCATCGTTTTTCTATGATTACATCGCTTTTTTCATCTCATGGCAAGTATGATTATATCGGTGGTAGCGGAGTTACTATACTCGCTCGGTTTCTTTCCGTTTCGCGAGTTACTAGGAAATAGGACATTATCCTTACGTCGTTGCACCCATTACTTCAGGATATAGGTACGGCCTGTGTCTTGAATGTTTGTTCGCCCTATAGTATGCGTGCCATTTATATATACATCCTACCCTGTATACGCAGAATTTATGATTTTTGCCTGGCCTCTGCACAGCCCTCCGAAAAATGGGGGGAGGGAGACTTCGGGGGTTTCCCATGTTCATTCTCGGAGGAAATTCCAAAGCGAGGGGAATAAATTTTCCTGATAAATATTAAACATTTCCATATTCTCATGTAATTTTACCGCCATACATGTATTTTCAAGCTTTAAAACGACGTTTTCTTATTAGAAATAGTGGTATATAATTAGTGTTAAACACTTTCCTTACAAAACCATAAATTTTGAAACGTAAAAAATGTTTGGACTTAGTTGGACATGGAGAGAATCTAATTAACATAGGAGCCTTTGAACGTGGCGGTCCTAACATGGGAGATTTTGGAAGTAAACGAGAGGCCAGTTTGCCAGCTTCAATTCTATTTCGTACTGTAAATTTAATAAAAAAGTAAATATTTGATTTACCACTTCACTAAACCCAGTGTTTTCAAGTTGAACTAGTTTGCTTGTACTGCGCTTTGGTTCGCAGAATTAGCTACATATGAGTTTAGACAAAAAGCGCAAGGCGATGAAACATTTTAGATGGGCACCGGACTTGCGTGAATATTAACTATTGTGGCATGAAATTTTAAGCTTTGAAATTAGTTTCAAGGATTACCAGCGCTCCATTTTTGTTCGCCGTGTGAGCGCATATTATTACTAAAAATCGGTTATATCTTAATGATATTGATTTTATGCTATATATTTTATAACGTCATTCATTGTGTGTTTGCAGCGTCAATAGGAGAACGGCGTGCTGATACCACGGAAGACATTTTCGATGGCCAAATAGTTTTGAAATGATTTGGTATGTGTTTCGTATAACATATACGTCGATGTGACGCTGGGATTGTTGAGTTCTAAAAGTAAGACAAAATTTCAACATGCCAGAGACCTCCATCCCCCAAAATTGGAGAGCCCAGGTTAATGAAGCTAGTCTATACTGTCCAAGGCAAACAGTTAAATGAGTATTAGTGTGTGTTATGTGAAACTGATACATATGTTTCCCTACAGCGACCTGCTAGAAACACTTTTTCGTACTTTTGTCGCATATAGAGAGCAAATACAACTGTATAATATTAATGACCTATAAAACGCATTCGTATTAGATGTGATCATAATCAGAACGTAGTGAAGATTGTGTGTTGCAGTGGTGAAAGTTTTTTAATTCCGTCTGTGTATGATCGACCATAATTCGGGAACGACTTAACCGATTTTCATGATCTGGGACTCATTCGAACCGGCATTATCGATTTACTGTGTTCATCCCCGAGCATTTATTGATTTGGGGTTTGGTTCCGGGTTAATTTTTTTACCCCATTTTAGTACCTTACACGGCAGCAAGGTTATTTTATATTCTTTCGAAAATTTTTCTTTGGTTGGTTTTATGTCATAGTAATATGATAAATGTCAATGCGCGTTTCTTTGTTTTTCGATTAAAGCTCCGGTTGTGGAATTACGGTGTTTGGGGTATGACTGTATGGCGCGCCCAATGGTTTCTCGACCCAAAATTCTAATTTTTTTTACCTGACGTCCTGTGCGGTTGAAAAGTTTCATTTGAAGGGGGTTTGGGGCACGCTAAACTTATTGCCGGTGTTAGTTTTGTTTTAATTTGTGCCATATTGTGTGATATCCACATATAGCATATCGACGTATGCTGTCTTGAGCTGATTGGCTGTGCAGACAAAAAGCGTCGATGTACCTATCCTTCACTACGTTCTGCAATCTCGACAGATTACGAGTGGAATACAACCTTTTTGTTGCAATAGTATGCTTGCTATTCAAAGTACGCACGCGGTAAATGTAGCAGATTTATGGCACTTTTTTATGTTTTTAAACAAAAAATTAACAGCAGAAATATGCATTTGTCTTTACCACTGTTCCATATAGCGAACAACTTCTATTAAATGGACTGTTGATTTACTGGTCTAAATCCCGGCCGTAGTTAATGATGATGTTCTATATCGCCTCAGGCAGAACCACTCAGTGGTGATTGGTGCAGTACTATCTGAAACTACGTCGCATTTATCTAGGGTATTTGAATCATCGTTTTTCTATGATTACATCGCTTATTTTCATGTGATAGAAAGCATGATTATATCGGAGCAAGCGGAGTTACTATATTCGCTCGGTTTCCCCTCGTTTCGCGAGTTACTAAGAAATAGTGGTATTACCCTTACGTCGTTGTAACCATTACGTCAGGATATAGGTCGGCCTGTGTCATGAATGTTTGTTTGCCCTATTGTATGCGTGCAATTTATATTTATATATGCAAAGTTTAAAAAATGATAGCATCAATCTGGAAGTCGCTGTAAATGGCTCCAATGGGTCCAAGGACCATTATTAATTTTTTATTTTGAAATCGAACAGCGTTTTAGTACCTTTTGAGAAGCACTCAAACTGGTCGCAGACAGCTGTAACCCTCGCAGATTTCTGCGACTAGTTTGAGCACTTGAGAAAAGGTGCTAAAACGCTGTTCGATTTCAAAATAAAAAATAAATAATATCCCTTGGACCCACTTTACAACGATTTAGGGATTGGTACTATCATTTTTTAAATTTTTCAAAAGTACTCACACTGGTCGCAGATATCTGCGACTAGTTTGAGTACCGCTGAAAAGGTGCTAAAACGCTGTTCGATTTCAAAATAAAAAATAAATAACGTTCCTTGAACCCATTGGAGCACTTTACAGTGACTTCCGGATTGATGCTATCATTTTTTAAACTTTTGAAAAGTATGCAAAAGTACTCAAACTGTTCGCAGATATCTGCGACCTCTCGCAGATGTCTGCGACCAGTTTGAGTGCCTCTGAAAAACTGCTAAAACGCTGTTGGATTTCAAAACAAAAAATGAATAATGTTCCTTTTACCCAGTGGAGCACTTCATAGCGATTTCCGGATTAATATTATCATTTTTTAAACCTTTAAAAAGTATTCAAATTACTCAAACTGGTCGCAGACAGCTGTGGCAGCTCGCAGATGTCTGCGACCAGTTTGAGTACTTCTGAAAATATGCTAAAACGCTGTTCGATTTCAAAAAAAATAATGTTCCTTGGAGCCAGTGGAGCACTTACAGCAACTTCTGGATTGATGCTATCATTTTTTAAACTTTTCAAAAACATTTAAACTGGTCGCAGACAGCTGCGACCGCTCGCAGATGCCTGCGACCAGTTTGAGTGCCTCTGAAAAACTGCTAAAACGCTGTTGGATTTCAAAACAAAAAATGAATAATTTTCCTTTTACCCAGTGGAGCACTTCATAACGATTTCCGAATTAATATTATCATTTTTTAAACCTTTAAAAAGTATTCAAATTACTCAAACTGGTCGCAGACAGCTGTGGCAGCTCGCAGATGTCTGCGACCAGTTTGAGTACTTCTGAAAATATGCTAAAACGCTGTTCGATTTCAAAAAAAATATAAATAATGTTCCTTGGACCCATTGGAACAGTTCACAGTGATTTCCTGATTGATGCTATCATGTTTTAAACTTTTTAGAAGTATTATAAAACACTCAAACAGGTCGCAGACAGCTGCGACCGGTGGTAGATGTCTGCGACCAGTTTGAGTACTTCTAAAAAGGAGCCAAATATCTGTCCGATTTCAAAATAAAAAATAAATAATTTTTTGGACCCAGTGGACCACTTCACGTCGATTTCCTGATTGATGATATCATGTTTTAAACTTTTCAGAAGTATTATAAAACACTCAAACAGGTCGCAGACAGCTGCGACCGGTGGTAGATGTCTGCGACCAGTTTGAGTACTTCTAAAAAGGTGCCAAAAATCTGTCCGATTTCAAAATAAAATATAAATAATTTTCCTTGGACCCAGGGGACCGCTTCACAGCGATTTACGGAGTGATGCTATCATTTCTTAAATTTTTCAAAAGTATTCAAACTGATCGCAGATACTACGACCGGTCGCGAATGTCTGCGATATATTTGACACACCCTGCAGGGCCGCTGCGCGCTCTGCGGATCAGCTGCGGAGCTGCTACATACCTTTCGGAGCTGCTACGCATCCTGTGTGGCTGCTGCACGAGCTGCGGGGCCGCTGCTGAGCTGCTAGGCGCCCTACGTGGCTGTTGCGGTGCTGCTGCGCGCCCTGGTGGCTACTGTGCGCCCTGCGGGGCAACTGCCAATTGCTGCGCTCCCTTCGGAGCTTTTGCGTGCCGTGCTGGGCTGTTCCAGTGTTGCTACGCGCCCTGGGAGTAGCTCCGCAGCTGCTACGCGCGCTCCGGAGCTGGTACGCGCCCTACGGGGCTGCTCTGGGAATGCTGCCTTTCGGAGCTGCTACGCGCCTTGCTGGGGACCTGCGGAGCTGCTACGCGCATTTAGGAGCAGCTGTTACGCGTCCTGCGGGGCTGCTGCGCGCCCCGCGGGGCAGCGGAGCAGCTGCTACGCGCCCTGCGGGGCTGCTACGAAGCTGCTACGCGCCCTGCGGGGCTGCTGCGCGCCTACAGTAGCAGGACGTAGAGCAGTGCCGCATCAGCCCCGCACGGTGCTGAGACCGCATGCCACGTAGCAGCCACGTAGGGTGCCTAGAAGCACCGCTGCAACTCCCTTGTTGCGAGTACCGCGGCATCAG
Source organism: Trileptium ribeirensis (assembly GCA_030248225.1). NCBI lineage: Eukaryota > Metazoa > Nematoda > Enoplea > Enoplida > Thoracostomopsidae > Trileptium > Trileptium ribeirensis. Next base: position 20,626 of record JASANE010027958.1, read on the forward strand.
CCCTACATGTCACGTAGCAGCAGCCCCGTAGGACGCACTGCAGTTTACTGGGGCGCACAGCCGTCTTGGCGACGCTTGCATCAAGCCTGCTGGTCAAGCAGCAGGCCCGCAGAGTTCGCATCAGCGCCTCAGCATCAAAGTTCGTATCAGTTCTGTAGCGCGGGTAGCGTCCCCGACCTAGAGTACGCAGTAGGCACGCATGACGGTAGGAGTCATAAAGAGCTTGCAACAGCACCTCATCCCCCGCAGGGCGCTTTGACCTAGCAGATATGAATGACTAGTAGCAGCACCGCTGAAGCCCCTTACGACGACGCCGCAGCAAACCCACAGAGCGCGCTGCAGCTTATTCGTCGGCCAGCAGCAGCTCCCGTAGGACCGGTATCAGGCTTACTGGTAACACATCAGCTCTGCTGGGTTCGTAGTATCACTTCAGGGGTGAAGCGATGTCAGAGCACCCGTGCAATCAACAGAGCACGAATCATCGTTGTTGTAGTGTCCTACCAAATCATAGAAAGAAACATTAGTACACACGGTGGTTGCCATGGATGACGTCGTTGTTCTAGATAAAAACATATGTTGGCTCGTATACTACTCTGCCGTTTATTAACAGTAATACATTAAAATATTTCATCGCAGCTAAAGTATCATCTAACCAAATGTTCTTTTTCCCAGATATTATGTTTAACGCCCACTTTTCATTTCAGTGCGATTTCCAAGTTTACAAAAAATATTTTTAAATTATATTTGCAACTTTTGAATAAATTTTCACAGCATATCAAGTGGTCTAACTATAGTGTTTGTTTATGGCTTAAAGGTTATTTTTATTGGTTAGTTTTATGGTTAGGTTATTTTGAAAGTCTTGAAGGTTATTTAAGTTTTGACTTTATTTCTCAAGTTGGTATTATTTTATACTAATCTGATAAATGTCGATGCACTTTTTTGGTTTTGCGGTTCTGGAGTTTGGGGTTTGAGGTATGGCACTGTCCTGCTTAGTCTAAACTGGAGGGACCCCCGGCATTTTAGGTTACTTTTGGCAAAAATTTTGGTACCCCCGGCTCAAAGCCCCCTGCTAAGAAAAATAAACGCCTAAACGCGACAATATAAGGCAAAAAATTGAAACCCTAGTCAAAATCCGGCACCCCCCTGGCAGGTGAGCCGGCGGCCCCCCGGCTATAATATCAGAGGTTTGGACTAGCCAGCCTTCGTGGTTCCTCGTCATAAAGTTCGAAAATGTGTGCTGACGTGTACGGCTGAAAAGTTTCACTTGCTGGTTTTCTGGTATGAGACACTCATTACCGACATTTGTTTTGACCCGCAACCCATGGGTGCTGGCGATTCGCCCCCATCGTTATTCGACCCAAAAATCCTAATTTTATTTTGAGACGGATAACTTGCGCTAGCGGATTTACGGGCATAGGAAATATATAACAGGGAGATTACTTCTGCCCAAGTATTTACATGCCAAAATGTACCTAATCTAAATTCAGATAATCATATGCTTGTAAATACATTTGTACAGTTGTATTGTCGTACCATTTTCACTAAAAGGGTTCTAGTTTGAGTTAAAGGTTTTACTTTTCTCCGTATAACTTGCGATTCGGAAGATATTTACGTCACTGAAGGTCACTATAGCAATCCTTGGTTTTAGACTGTTGGAGCAACATATCTAGATGTGCGTTTGATTTTTTCGCAAAGATACCTGATGTCTGGAAACTGACACGGCTGATAACTGTCGGCGTTGTTACTTCGGTAATAACGGCCCTGTTAATGCATTAACAGTGTGCAAGACGAACGCTCGATGACGTAGGCGAGTTGCGCAGCTACAGCCTACAGACAAATGGGCGTCGACCATGGAAGTCATCAAATAAAATGTTTAGATATGTTGCTCGACATTTCAAGATCCAGATTAGCTAAAACATTGACTTGCTTGAACGAAAGTATTCTTTTAAAACAGGTTGCAGATGCGGATAAAATTAAAGCCTCGGGAACAGAATTAAGACAAATCATATAAAATGGCAGATGGGGAGTTCTATTTTGATGATGAAAAAGGTAACAGATGGGGAGAACCTCTGCCAAAAAATTTTCAGGGCAGTTGGACATAGGTATAAATTTCATGGTGAACAAATGTAGAGAACCTCCGCGGGGCTTAGGTATATATTTATTTAAAAACGATAACCTCTGCCCAAATTTTTGGCGGGAATTGGATTAATTATTTTGATGATGCAAAGGGTAACAGGTGTATCGTACTCCTCAATCTTTGCACTGTCTGGTTAGTAAAAACAGTGCCGCTAAACCCAACGGTATTGGCGATGCATTTAGTTGATCCTTTAAATAGCGATTATTCCGACACTGGTGTCCGGTTTTCAAACTAGGTAGCTAGGGCAAAATTGCATCGCTGATTTGAATAAAATTTAAGTGACATAAGGCCAAGCCGAACACGATTTAGGTTTATAAATCATTGTAGTGAATCCATAACTGGTGTTTTCTATACAGGCATCAGGCTATGACCTTAAATCTACTGGCTGATTGACGTAAATATGTATTGTCAAGTAAGATATATTGAATATATACATCCAAATTAGGTTCCACGTGAAATCAACCTAACAATACATATATGATTATCGTAGGTCCCATTTCTTATCTTGGCCATTATCGCCAAGTTACTTATCGAAAAACGGATACCCTGAGGCAATGGAAGTAAACGCGACTCGACACTTAAAATATCATAGTACAAGGAGTTAGAAATAGGTGAAAGCGACTAGTGTTATATTACATTATACCATGATTTATGATCTATTTCGCGACACATAAAGCAGTTATAATGAAGGCCAACTGTTGTCTTAATGGTGGAACGATGTTCTGTTTTTCACTCTTCTAAAAAATCAACGACAATCAAACCAAATGATGAACGGCTGCTTTAGCACAACTATTAGAGGCAACAATTTTCTTTCCTACTCTTCAGCTGCGACCGTGGAATTTTCGAATGTATAAAATCGGTAAATGTAATAAATGTGTAACAGTTTTCTTGTATGACCAACAAGTCTAAAAGTCTTTCCATAGGTTTTACCAGAAGTATGCTTTCCTGCACACAAGCTTGTTGTTTTAGCGATCTATCGAAAGTTTACTAATATTTTAAATTATCGAGTTTACTAAGATTTTAAACCGAACAAAATATATATACGCACATCATTGATACTATTGTTAATACGCCTAATATGTGACAACACCGGTATCTGCGATCAGCCTTTAATCGGTAAGTATTTACATTTATACGTCACATGTAAATCGGTTCGCTAAGACCGTGGGCCACCTAAGGCTCATATACGCTCTATATTACGGAACAAAGCTACTCAGCTGTCATTGGTCAACTACGGTGGTTTAAGGGAAGATATAATATCAAACTTGAGAAGTGTATCAATCTTATAATATATCTGTAGTGGACAGTAGCATGGGATTCTTACAAAGACCAAGCTTTCTAGATTCAAGATGCGTTAAGTTAGCCCAATTCGTAATAGGGTACACGTAATTTGTAGGAATCTTGCATGCATTGTCAAAGATTTATTCGATAACGAGCAAAAATGTATGATTTAAAATTTGAAGTACATGTGACCTCACATGACAAATCAAAATCCTACTTCTTTAAAATATTGTTTTCCGCAAAAAATTCTCATATCGCGACCATATTTTAGCATAAAAGTGTGCGGGTTTATGAGTTCTATCCATGCTAGACCGATTTGAAAAATTTAACTACATGCCCGTATCAACTTTGAACCCTTAACTGAGATTGGACCTATACGGGAAATTGTTTAGACGTACTTATAAATCTATGTTCATGGAAGGAGCAGTCAAAATGCACTTGCGTCCAAATGGATTGATTTCCAGAATAATTCTTGGTCAGTTCAAGGGTAACCAACGGTTCGCAAACCTCTGGACTACTATAATTTTACAGTCAACCCACAAAGCCTATTATAGAAATAGTATTCGGGAAACACATTGTCAACAAATTAGTCTTGCTACTGGCTATTTCCAAGGGTTGATTTTGCAACCGTGCCACATTCACACCTAAAATAAAGTATAGTTTTATTCGTGCTGAAGTAGATCCAAAAGCGTATTATTAGAAGGTTTTCCATAAAAGGCTTAAAGTTAAGTAGGCTCAGTCTAGCACCACTCAGTGGTGATTAGTGTAGTGCTATGTGTAGTGTAGTGCTGTGGTTTTAAAGCAGGCTTAGGGACCTGAATTTGGAACGGCAAAATGGTTAATAACGGTAGAGTTACCACACTTGCTCGGTTTCTCCTCGCTTCGCGAGTTACTAGGAATTAGTGGCATTACTGTTACGTCGCTGTAATTATTGCTTCAGGATATAGGTACGCCCTGCGTCATGAATGTTTGTTCGCCCTATCGTATGCGTGCAATTTATATATACATCTTACGCTGTATACACAGAATTTATGATTTTTCCCTGGCCTCTCCACAGCCCTCCGAAAATGGGGGGAGACTTCGGGGCTTTCCCATGTTCATTCTCGGGGGAAATTCCAAATCGAGGGGAATAAATTTTGTTGAAAAATACTAAATATTTCCAAATTATCATGTAATTTTACCCACCATACATGTATTTTCAAGCTATAAGACGACGTTTAATATTATAAATTTTGGCAGCGAAGTCTTATGACAGCACTTCTAACTTTGTTGTTTTGGTTATAATAATAATTATGTTTTTGCCACATTTTAATTTGCGTGCACTTTTATACAGCAACATCACGTATTTTAGACATGAGCAGCAAGTTTGGCGTTGTTGATGATAGCGCTCACAATTGCGATTATGTCGCCGACGATGATAGCGATTACAGTGGCGGCTGTGACAACTACGACTGTGCCGACCGTAATTCTGATGGGAACGATGACAATGGTGAAAACCGGCATGGAGAAATTGTCGAACCGTATAGAAAAAAAGAAGAAAAATGGAACGAGTGTAAGCTGTCTAAGTCTTATCTTCTTGTTTTGGTCATAATAATAATTATGTTTTTGCCACATTTTAATTTGCGTGCACTTTTATACAGCAACATCTTGTATTTTAGACATGGGCAGCAAGTTTGGAGTTGTTGAAGATAGCGCTCACAATTGCGATTATGTCGCTCACGATGATAGCGATTACAGTGGCGGCTGTGACAACTACGACTGTGCCGACCGTAATTCTGATGGGGACGATGACAATGGTGAAAATCGGTATGGAGAAATTGTCGAACCGTATAGAAAAAAGAAGAAAAATGGAACGATTGTAAGCTGTCTAAATATGATCAACTATATTTGAATATATAATGCAGAGTTATGAGCCCGTTAAGGTAGTCAAAGCTAAGTCCTGTTTGGGGTGCCAAACCGATTGTTTTTGACTTTTTCCGATCTAAACTGATTCGATTTAAATGGATTTGCTATGGGAGTGGAAGATTACGAATACGTTTATCCCAGAAATTTTGTTTCAAATGGAAATTATTTATGATGAGTTGACATTTCTAGCAGTCTTGCATTGTAGCAATAAACACTGATTTTAAGAAAGAAGTCGAAAAAGGGACCCACCATTGTGCGAGTGCGTTAACGCTAGGGGCCTATCGAGTTTCATACAATTTATTCTACTCGACATGCCATTTTTATACAATTGTTTTGTTTTATATTTCTCAGCTGTATGTCAAAACGAACTTAGCAGGAGATTTCTTTCTTACAAACAAGTTTATTTCAAAAAGCAAAGTCGAACTTATCAATCCTTGTAGAGCACTGCTCAATGTAAAGATAGTCAATTCCAATATACCGCAATTTCATATTATAATACATCATTATATCATCATGTCGATGGTGTCTGTTTCAGCAGGTTTTTGGGTAACAGACATATTTCAACTTCGGCGAGGCGGATCGCCTCGCGTGACAGCAATTTGAAAACTTGAAAATTTTGGATAATCACTATGTATAGCTTTCTTAAGCACGGTTTCATCATAACTTTCTCAAAAAAGGTTCGGGTCGGGTCCCAAAGGGACCAAAAACACGTTACTTATTGTGACTAGCTGAAGCTATTGTAAACCAGCGAAGATGTCTGAGTCAACTTGGGCTTATTTTTTAGAGCAAATAATCCTCTATAACCTATGAGTCTTTGCTACATGGTTATTTTAATACGCAGGATTCGGGTCAAACAGGTTCTAAAATAGGCCTTGAGGCCCATAATACGCAAACATGGTAATATCTTCGCGACCGCTATATAAATGTAGGTTACGAGAACGTAGTGGAGATTGTGTGTTGCAGGGGTGAAATCTTTTAAATTCCGTCTGTGTGTGTGATCGGCCATAACGCGGGAACCACGTCAGAGTAAAATGATAAATGCCTATCTATGCCTCTTCTTTGATTTACGATTAAGGCTCCGGTTCATGGGGTTTAAGGTATGGCACCCTCATGATTCCTCGACCCAAAATTCGAAAATGTGTTCTGTCGTCCTGGCCGGCTGAAAAGTTTCACTTAGAGGTTTTCGGGCATTGGAAACTCATTGCCGGTGTTGGTTTTGCTCTGCGACCCATGGTTCTATGGGTACGTGGGTATGGCGCAGCCATGGTTCATCGACCCCAAAATTCTTAATTTTACTGTTACGTCCTGGGAGGCTGATAGCTTGCACTTGGGGGTTTTGGGGCGTGGGAACTTTATTGTCTGTGTTTCGTTATATTCTAATTATTGTGTGATATCCAAATATAGCGTGTCGACGTATACTATGGAGAGCTGATTGGCTATGCACGCAAAAGGCGCATGTGTACCTATGCTTCACTACGTTCTGCAATCTCGATAAAGTTACTATTAATTTTGGATCGTTCGTGTTTCTACCTTAGCAGGAATTCCTGGATGTTAGATGACTTTTACTGATTAATTTTACAGGAGTGAGTATGCGGACTGTGCAGCGGGCTTTACAAACGACCCAACGATAATTTCAAATCAAGTACACACTTCGTGGAAATTACTTGATGCGTACAACTTGCGGGAAAAGGTCTCGAAATATACTGACGGCAAGTCCATTACTTTAAGAAGCTTTAAGAAAGCATTGAAAGAAGATAGTGAAGTTAAATCGTGTAAAGAAGAATTTCAGCGGTGGCGATTTCAGTGTGATAAATTAGCCAAAACAAAATCTGATGGAACTTTTTTATGTAAGATATTGAAGCGTTCGCCGCCAGTCGAACAGTCACTGGCGCGGAACTAATTGCGGATTTTTTAAAGACTAATGGATTTTGTGTTCAACGAAGCAATTCGTTAGCTCTACCGCAAACCCCTTTACAAATTAAAGGTGCTGAGTGAAATGAATCGCTTTTGCGTTGTACCGCACAATCAGAAGTTGCACCACGCTAATCGAGCTTGCAACCACTTGCAATAGAATTACATCGCTCACCGGAAGCCGGAAATTCAAGTCGTAGCTTGTTGCCTGTTGTCTCTGACTATGCACAAGCACTATCAGATGACAATGTAAGTCAAAATAGGCGCACTACACAACAGTCCGAAAGAACCGCTGCGCGGCAAGCTAGCAGTAACATTACGGTGCAGTTAGAAAAGTTGGCTTCTAGTGCGGTTACGGATAATGTTAATGATTAGAAATCAAACAACGACAAGTATGTTGACGGTGAGCGCAGTGATTCTGGAACTAATACTTCGTACCCTAGCGACGATTGTGCCGAACGATCAGATGACAGCAAAGTCTGCGAGGTAAGAACCAAGATGATGGGTCAGCAATATCCATTCAACAAAATAGTGCCGAACCGAGCTGTCTGGAAGCTCAAAGTATTCGGTCTTCTCAACTAAGTGTACCTCGTATATAGCGCTTGTCAGGAAATAAGACTTGCTTCCATCGGACGTGGTACCGATGGTTCCTCTAATTCCCGCTGCAAAGTTATCGAAATATATTCGGAAGAAACAAAGGACTGACTGGACGCCCCATTGTATGGATGTTGTGCTGAATAAAATTAATCGTTACGAACCCCTGCTTCAGCATCAGAAGGCTTTTAACGAAAAGGGCTTTCCGAAACCTGGCGTTGAACCAAAAATTTATGGTATCTTTGAAATAGCACAGAATACGACATTTGCTATGAGAAACAACACTGCAATAAAAGCATTATTGCACTATACAACTGGAGACGCCATGTTGGATAGTAAATCGTTCGAGTCTCTCGAACAGTATTCCAAGTATTTGACAACGTATAACTTGAAAAGTAACTATGCAATTCGTAAGTACAACGCTGCGGCTTGTTTTCTAGCTGCGGTTGTTATATTAAGTGACCATAACGTATACACTGCACTAACCTTGCCCGAATTATGCGGCGTTCACGTTATAATGTCCCCGCTGTTTGGAACTTTTGTGCCCCTGTAGTTGCGACCCTACCGTATAGACAGTCACGGTGACACACATACTGTAAATCAATTGCCGAGGGTGTACGACATACCGATAGCTACTACATTTTTTCATGACAGTGTGATACACACCCTTAGCCACCACATTTGGCGCAAATTAACTATAACGGACCCCGTCTGCAGCTAATGCGGTTTATTAGTCAACTGTCCTGTGTAGCTTTTTCTAAACTCTCAATATTTGTATCTAGACCATGTGAACATTGCTCAAATAATTCCAAACACTGTCAATAAAACTGCCAGAAGACACATTGTGCCTGACACTGCCGAGAAGTGGTAATACGCGTAACTAGCTACCTTTGAAAAAAGTATTAAAACATGGGGGGTATCTACGACACACTGTTGTCAACAGCGTGCCCGACACTGTGTGGTGTATATAGGTTCCAAACGTTGGGGACATTATAACGTGAACGCCGCATTAGGAACGATGAAAAAACAATTTCTGTTAATGGCAGGTATTTATTGTGCGGTGTATAGTGACCAAGCTAACATACTAACACCTGTCATTCAGTTTTAACAGTGGCTATCACAAATTCTCTTGAGCTTAACACGTCACAATTGCTGACAGACATCCAAAATTCTTTACAAAAGCGGCTACCTCCACGGCATAGCGTTATTAGGGATCGCAAAGCACGTAAACGTATGCTTGAGGCTGAGTTTGATGCAAACAAAATTATGGAAGAAGCTGCTAAAGCTTTAAATCACGACAAAGCTGTTGCAGAATTGAAAATTTGTTTTGAAGCCGCGAGTTGTTTAAAAGAATGCTCAGCTAAGAAGTTGCATAATATGCGCAACTTTTTTAATAATTACATATGTTGTATAAAAGTTTGGTGCCACGGACAACGTGAGCAGGTTGCTGAAGCTATGCCAATCGACGAATTTGAAATAGCGAAAAAATGGTATTTGTACTGAAACAAATGAAACATTGCGCATAATCGAAGTTGCTGAAACGAAAAATGCTCGGCATGGTCCAGAGTATGAATGCAGCATAGCTGATAACAATCGAGAGTGGGCAGTGTTTTGTTTGTATGAAAATATTAGAGAGTGTCTGAAACAGTACGTCCCGAGTATTAAATTGCCAGGTACAACTAATTTTCGTAGTAAAGCAACGTTCTTGGTGAGAAACCGGGAATCGTCTTGGTAACGCCAGCGAGTTTATAACAAGATATTGCAGGTCCATTGATTGCGATAATCGACTGAGCACATGTGTTATTCGCCATGCTGTTGCTACGATAAACCAAGAAACGGTCAACAATGAATTGTATGCGTTATATATGAATCACAGTATGTGAACACAACGTCGACATTACTCTTAACAAACTAAAAAACGTACGGTTATCAGACGAGATGCTCTTAATAAAGTAGTGTCTGCAGCTCTCGGAGGCAAGAGACCATCTGTTCCCAACGTCCAAGCAAACAACTTGTCCAATCGTTCGTTAGGAGTCTGTCCCGTTTAGCAGCAGAGTAGCGTACCAAACGACGATTGTTTTACAGCGGTTGCTTTTGCTAACGCCGAACCCAAGAACGGTAGTATTTCATTGTCTGACGCATTGAAAGACACATTACGTGCGGAGTTCCCATCGAGTCTTCTGTTGAAGCAGAATATCGCGTTGTCTGATGTTGCTACTAGGCTTGCCGATCGAGATAGGTACCGTCATGAAATGCAACGGAAAATATATGATTATATTCGGAACACGCTGCAACCACAGGATGTAACACAGGAATTGGCCAAGATAACGATAGCTGGCTTTAATTGGAATGACGCCTATCCAAAATATTACTCTGATATGCGCAGCATAACCCAAGCCAAAATCAAAAAAGCCATAAAGCATATTCCGGCACAATTCAACCCAAATGCTCTCAATGTATCACCGAGCAAGTAAACAAGCATTAAAACAACATTTTGCAATTGTTACAACTAAAAAGTAGTATTATGAATTTGTGTCTTTAAATTCAAAGTCTGAAA